>BRYF01000029.1:11945000-11947500 GCA_030159135.1 Actinidia polygama | reverse complement strand
TGCTTAACTAGGGCGTGACAACATGATATCAGAGCGTTAGGTTCGAATACCTATGAGCCATGGGGTGGTTAAGCCACATTTGTTTTTGTGTCTAGTAATTGAGAAGTAACATGAGGGTGTTACATAAGTATTGAGTAATAACATGAACGTATGTGCTACATGTTATTGATTTAAGTATTGATGCTTTGGCTTAATCATAAATGAATATGATTATCTTATTGTTTTCTTGTGGCATCATGTAGTACATGCCACCACGTCAAGTGAGGAGTCGCACGAGGTCATTTACGGGAGCTCGTGGGGCTCGTGTAGCATGCGGGGCTGGTGGGACCCGTGATGAGGATGATGGTGAGAATCACCAGGAATTGGTGATTAGAGGAGGAGCCAATGCTCTTGGAGGAAATGTTGGAGGTGTTGGAGATGCTCCACCAAAGGTAATTGGTGGCACGGAATTCATGCAAGGGTTTTCACCGCCATTGAACAAGTGGGAAGGAACACAGTGCAGGCCTTGCAAGTGCCAGTTAGAGCGGAGGACTCTAGGGCTACTACGACCATGAAGGCCTTTCTACAACTTCGCCCGCCTACATTTAGGGGCAAACTGGATTCATTGGTTGCGAAAGATTGGTTGGAGCAACTCACAAGAGCGTTGGATACGATCTTGGTGATGGAGGAAGAATTGAGGGTGTTGTTCGCATATTATCAATTACAAGGGGAAGCCTACCAATGGTGGAAGACCGTGGAGGAGAGTGTGGCTAAGAAGTGGGAGCCATTTAGGAAAGCTTTCTTAGACCAATACTTTACAAATACGGCTAAGCAGGCGTTGAGAATGGAATTCATTAATTTGGTTCAAGGGAGTAGAATGTGGCTCAATATGAGGCCAAATTCACTAGCTTATCGAGGTTCGCAAGAGCGTTTGTGTTGACAAAAGATGAGAAGGCAAAGCAATTTATGCGGGGGCTTAGGCCTTCCATCAAGAATAAGATTGCGGGGAACTTGATCAAAGTTTACTCGACTATGGTTAGCTCGGCGGTGGCCATAGAGGAAACTTTGAATGAGACGAGGAAGATAACAAATTCAAAATCCCAATGTGAGGGTACGAGTACTCAGTCTGAGGGGCGCTTTCCAAAGAAGCCGAAGAATTCTACGGCATAGTAGCAATATTCTGCTAGGTCTTCACCCATCATTTCAGTAGTATCATCTGGAAAGACATCTCGGGGAGGGCCGATTTGTTTTGGTTGTCACCAGCCAGGGAATCGCGTTGCGGACTACCCACTGAAAAGTTAGCAGAGGCAGTCGCAACAGAGGGGACAATCTTTTAGTCAGGCACAAGAGCAATCATAGGTTAGGGGGCCACCTACTTGTTTTCAGTGTGGTCAGGTTGGTCATGTCATGTGGCAATGCATGCAAAGGAGGAATAGTCTTGGAGATACACGGTCACAACAACCTACTCAGTCAACTCAGGCCTCAAGGGCCATTCTAGCATTTACTTTGGTATAGATTTCATATCAGTCTGGACCATAGGCTGTGGGTCAGCAGGGTCAGAGGACTCAGGTGCAGGTTTACGTTATGACATCAGCAGTAGGATCGTTAGGGATAGTGGGACAGCAGGAACCACAGTTGGATACCTCTATCGTACAAGGTACTTTCTTTGTGTTTAATTTGTGGGCTCGTGTTTTCATCGACACGGGAGCATCACATTCATTCATTGCATCATCATTTGCTTTGCATTGGGATTGGAGATAGAGCTATTAGATTTAGTACTTCTATTAAACACTCCAGTTGGGGGTAGATCGACCTTGAGAATGGTTTGTAGGTCTTACGAGGTTGAGCTTGAGATTGCTGATAGATGTTTTGTGTTTGACTTTATTGTGTTAGACATGACTAATTCTGACGTGATCTTTTGTATGGATTGGTTGATGGGCTATTGTGCGATGATCGATTGTTTTAGGCACCGGGTTACCTTTTGTACACTCGAGGGCGACCGTTTTTACTTTGTAAGAGATCGGGATTGTAGCTTTGACCCATCGTCTACCGATGTGCGTAGATAAGGGGAGTTGAATTTCCTTTTCTCAGCTTATTTGATTGATAAGGGTAGTGTAGCTAGCGTGGTCTTGCCGCTGGTTATTTGCAAATTTTCGGATGTCTTTTCGGAATTTCAGAAGATTTGACAGAGTTGCCACTGCATCGGGAGATCGAATTCTCCATTGATCTTATATCGAGCACCACACCCATCTTCGTACCACTATACTATTTTGCACCGACGTAGTTACAAGAGTTAAAGGTTCATATTCAAGACTTGTCGGATAAGGTTTTTATCCGACCGAGTGCATCACCATGGGGAGCATCGGCTTTGTTTTCTAAGAAGAAGGATGGTTCACTTTGAATGTGTGTTGATTATCAGCGATTGAATCGTTTGATGATAAAGAATAAGTATCCACTTCCTAGGATCGAAAATTTGTTTGACCAATTGAAGAGTTCGAGTTATTTCTTAAAAATTGACTTG
>BRYF01000029.1:11902500-11925000 GCA_030159135.1 Actinidia polygama | reverse complement strand
TAGATCATGGAGTTGATAGGTTTTGATTGTAAAAGTCTTATAACTGTCTGAACCTCAGATTATAGTGCATGGTCTTTGTTCGAAGACTGAACACGTGAATTTTCTCCCATTCAAGGGTTTCCACGGTAAAAATTTTGTGTTCTTCTTGGTTGATTTATTTGAATCTTTTTATGTCGTGGATCGTTCAATTTTACTCATAGTCAAAATATGTTTTGATTAAATATTGTAATTTTTAGATCCTCGATTAATCCATAGACAAAGGCCTAGTGTTTTTTCACAAGTATTGATATTAGAGGAAGAGAATAAGAGAGAGAATGAGGTTAATCCCCCATGCAAGCCTGTTTGCTCAAAGAATGTCCTTCACGTGTCTGGATAAGAAAATCTTAATAAACAATTATGACACATCATGTAGCATGTTGATATTTATCCAGCAATATCCGATGCATATCCATATTCGATGCATGTCCAACACAACCACGGCATCCACTTGGGCATGTCCATGATCCATAGGTTGCTTGTCACCCCATTTCACTGGAGCTGGCAAAAGACCGGACCAAAAGATTAGCAGACCCCAACCTGGATGCTTTTGAATAAGATTTATATTTCATTTAGTAATTTAGTCATTTTATATATAAAAAAAATTTAAACATCAAGTATCGCAGCTAAAATTTGTCAATATCATAGTAGTTATACATGTTGGTGTTTGAGGTTTGTTGTTCATGTTACTTCCTTTCCAAACAACAGTTTTTTTTTCCTTCCGGTTTTCCCTTTTCAAGCTGGGATATCATCCTGAGATTTACATTGATTTTGTCTATGAATGTGTTACGAAGTTCTATCTTAGTCTTCGCCAGTTCCCTGTTTTATCTTCCCTGGGTGGATGAAATCTTAATATTTGCATTTTGTTATCTCATCAATTGTCATGCAAAATGATAAGAGGCTTTTGTTATCTCATCAATTGTCATGCAAAATGATAAAAAATTGAAAAACGAATGAACAGTACCTCACCAAAACAAGTGACGGATTGTAGAAATTACAAATTCACCTCTAACGAGGCTGACGGAGGTACGTTTTTGGACCCTTAGCTGGCTAAAATAGCATCTAAACTCTAAAGTCATCTACAGAGGCTGATAAAGATGCTCTTAAGTTCTGTACATTTCCAATCCTGTGGTTGATGGTCTTTCTTAGTACAACTGTATTGTTCATGCTATTGTTTGTCATTTTTGTGGCTGACAATTTCCATTTGTTTTACCCAGTTGGACTATATCTGCACTTTGCCACGTCAGTCATTCATGAACTAACAACAGCACTCGGAATATACTGTTTCAGGTACGAATTATGGGTTTTGAACATACCATATTTGAACGGGACTGTTGATCTAACCCTCGCATTCATGTCAGTCACCACTCTTTACAGTTTGGCTTGTGTGTGTATATCGCGCTCACCAAAATATGCCTGAACTAAAACATTGTCCAAAACACAGTCGTCTGATATAATAGGGCTTTTCCAATATGGGCAAATAGACTTTACTTTTTAGTTGTCTGCAACAATTTATATCTGTAATCCATTAAAGTGTAAATTATACACATGGGACGGTAATTCTTTATGTTTTGAATCTTGGACCTCGATTTATTAACTTCAAGATCTGTCTTATTATGGAGAATGGTCGAGTCTTAGACTTCTTCTTTCTTCTGTTTTTAAAAGGTTGATTTTTAACTGCTCGTTTACTAGTCGAATGCCAGGATAACAAAGAAAGAAGCTTGAGATGTGCTAATATTGTATTCTGCACATATATATCCTCATTCCAAGTTGGCATGCTCTACATTTTGATGTTTTGCCGTCTTTATTTTCGACATTATAATCAGTTTCTAAAATGCTTTTGGCATTATTTATTCATTCTTTTATTTTTATTTTTTTTATGGCTGGAAGGTTACAAGCAATGCAGCAAATTTATGGTCTCTCTATTGCAATTTGGCTGAATAGAATTATTATGTTTTAGGTATTGTCAATCTTCAGTTCAATCACATGTATTATTATAATTCATCAGGTGGCTACTTTGAGGTTTCCTCTTTCCAAATTTTGGAATGGAAATTGATGTGGGTAAAAACAGCAAGACTACTATTTACAAAGGATGGTCTCGCCCATAGATCTCGCCATTGATATCACCAGAAATACGTATCCGTCTCGCCCACTCGGCGGGAACAACTATCTCGCCCCCGTCTAGTGTCCACCTATGAGAAGACCCCCACGTGGATCTCTCTCCACACGGGTTACTCTCCAGTTGGCAAGATCTCCTAATTCATCTCCACTATCTCCGGGATAGACTTCCAAACAGATCCATCCAAGGATCTCGGCACGATCTCCGCATAATTCTCCATCGCTCCACTATATAAAGGCCGCTCTCCTCTACTTCGAAGGTACGCTCAATACACACACCTCACTGTGTCGTTACATGAATAGAGTTCTGCTTTACTTCTTATCCTCATATCGCCTTCGTCTGATCTGCACACCGGAGGGGTTTTGAGCGGCCTCGCCCCGGTCGATTACATTTGTTTTCCTACGCAGGTCGCCCAGATCTTTCCGAGGTCCTTACCTCGCCGCTTCGAGCAATATTGATTGTTGGTTGCTCGCCCCCCAAATTTTTACCACAACAGTTTGGCACCGTTTATGGGAACGACAGTTCTCAAATATCTATGCACCTGCGCAGCCGATTGTTACCTAGACCAAGTGCCAGCAGCCCTTTGAAGAACAGAGCTCGTCCTATGGCCAATACCACCCAAGTTCCGGATCTAGAAGACCTCCACCGTGAGATCCATGGGATGGCCGAACAAATGAGAATCATGAACGAGAATAACGCTCATTTGTTGCAACACTTGACTGCCAACCCGCCTCTTGCGACCATTCCTAAACGCCAACTTCCCCGCCCCCGTCGATCTGGCGAGGACGATCATAGTACTGGACGGGTTAGGAGTCGTCAATCTCCAATTCCCCACCACCGGGAAAGGAGCTTTTCATCGGAATCCCGATCATCCAGCAAAACGCAAGAAATGGACGAAGGGGGTGATAGGACAAGGGGACGTTCCCCTCACCGTAGTAACAACGAGCCTGAGCGTCAGGGCGAACTCACTAATCAGCAGATCAGAGACCTCAACGCCAAGATTGACGCCATCAATGCTAGTGTGAATGTTCCGGTTACAGTAGAAACTCTGGTACGACAGACAAAACCTCCATTTACAAACCGAGTTATGAGGTTTAGGGTATCCTCCCGGTTCAAATTGCCAACCCAGCTAGGAACCTATGAAGGAAAGACTGACCTGATGGACCACCTGGATTCCTTCAAAAGTCTGATGTCGCTTCAGGGATGCACTGACGAAGTCATTTGTATGGCATTTTCGGCCACGTTGAAGGGATCGGCGAGGTCATGGTTTAGAAAATTAACGCCAAGAACCATAGACTCATTTGGCGAGCTGAGCAGACTCTTCATCGCCAATTTCATGAGTTGCCGAGTCAGGCAGAAGAATGCTTCCCACCTATTCACCATCCATCAGAAGGAGAATGAAAGCTTGAAGGACTATGTAAGGCTATTCAACCAAGTCGTCCTAGAAGTAGAAGATCTCAGTGATAAGGTAGTTGTGATGGCAATGATGGAAGGACTTCGCCCGGGACCATTGTTCGATTCTCTTTCGAAAAACGTTCCTGAGAATCTGTACGCCCTCTAGAGCAAAGCCGATAAGTACATCACCGCGAAAGAATTGGCCGAAGCCAAACGGAGAAGGCGAGAAGGAAGAGACGATAGCAAGAGGAAAGAACCTGATATGCGACAATCCTAACACAGGAACAGGGGTAAAAACAGGAAGTCCGACTAGGACACCAGGCGACGAGACAACGAGAGGCGTACTCGGACTTCACCTCGCCGCTCGGAGCTGATTTTTCCGCCATTGAACGTCCCCATAGCCCAAGTGCTTACTGAGATTAAGCATGAAGAATTTGTGAGCTGGCCGGCAAAAATCAAAACGGATCCCAAAAAGAGAGACCAAAATAAGTACTGCGAGTTCCACCGAGATCACGGGCATAGAACGGAAGATTGTTTCCAATTGAAGGAGCAAATTGTCGATCTCATCAAACGGGGACTTTTAAGGAAGTATGTTGCTCGTCAGCCGCCTACCTCGCCAAGCACCAGATACGGCGATAATCGCCCTACCGCAGGAGAAATACATGTGATTCACGGCGGGTTCGAATCCGGCGGATGCTCGACCTCATCCAGAACAAGGCATGCTAGAAGCACTGAGGAACGAGTTGAAGAAGAAGTCTACAATCTGTCCTCGCCGGCCGTGACCACGAGTTCTCATATTACCTTCAGCAACGACGACTTGAGAGGCCTGCACCTCCCTTAAGACGATGCCTTGGTCATCTCGGCGGTTCTAGCCAACTTCAACGTGTAGAGGATCCTGATAGATAACGGGAGTTCTGTAGACATCCTATTCATCTCAGCCTTCAACAAGATGAAGATCGGCTTGGATAAACTACACCCATTCCACATGCCCCTAGTCGGATTCGGTGGGAACATGACTCACCCGCTGGGATGGATAAAACTATCGGTCACCTTAGGTACATAGCCCCATCAGTCTATGGTATGGCAAGATTTCATTGTAGTACATTTCATGTCCCCATACAACGCCATATTTGGTCGCCCGACGCTTGGAGGGATAAAAGCCATCACCTCCACCTATCATTTGAAGATGAAGTTCCTGACCTCAACAGGGATAGGCGAGGTAAGGGGCAATCAGAAGACTGCCAGACAGTGCTTCATTTCGGCCATGAAAGATCCCTCCAATCTCTCCCAATAGCAATTACAGGACAACATTACCGGGATGGAGGCATTGAGGGACGAGGTCGAACAGATAACCCTGGAAGATCTTAGAGAAACAAGGAACACTGAGCCCCTTGAAGAAGTCAGCCCTATCCACATACATTCAGACCACCTGGATCGACATGTCATGATTGGAATTGAGCTGACCGAAGAATTGAGGACAGCCTTGGTGGAGTTCTTAAGAAAAAATTATGATGTTTTTGCCTTGTCCCAAGGCGACGTTCCCGGCATCGACCCTCAAGTCGCCGTCCACAAGTTATTCACCAACCCTGATCATTCGCCAGTTCGTCAGAAGAAGCAGACGTTTGCTCCAGAACGCATGAAAGTTATCGAAGAAGAAATAACAAAGCTCATGAAAGCCAATGTTATCAAAGAAACCCACTACCCTAATTGGCTCGCCAACGTCGTCGTCGCCCCTAGAAAAGGGGGGAAGTGGCGAGTGCGTGTAGATTTCACCGATCTCAACAAGGCCTGCCCGAAAGACAGTTTTCCTTTGCCAAAAATTGATATGATAGTAGACGCCACTTCCTAGCACGCACTCTTGAGCTTCATGGACGCCTTCTCCGGATATCATTAGATCAAGATGCACCCGTCAGACATGGAGAAGACTTCTTTTATCATAGAAAGGGGTTCGTATTGCTACAAAGTAATGCCATTTGGCTTGAAGAACGCGGGGGCGACCTATCAGAGATTGGTGAATAAAATGTTCAAAGAACAGATAGGAAAGACCATGGAAGTTTATATAGACGACATGCTCGTCAAAAGCCTGACCGCCACCGACCATATCACCCACTTGGAGGAAGCATTCAACATTCTGTGAAAACACCGTATGATGCTAAACCCGTCTAAGTGCATCTTCGGAGTGTCCTCGGGCAAGCTCCTAGGTTTTCTAGTAACCAAGCACGGAATTGAAGTGAACCCGGATCAAATACAAGCTTTGCTCGATATGAGCTCGCCTAGAAATATTCGTGAGGTACAACAAGTAACCGGGCAAGTCGCCACCCTCAATAGATTTATCTCCAAGTCAGCCGATAAGTGCCTCCCATTCTTCAAGATCCTAAGGAAGAATCAGGGTTTCCAATGGATGGACGAATCCGAAACAGCTGTCCATCAACTCAAGGAATACCTTGGGTCCCCGCCCTTACTTACGGTCCCTACGACAAGCGAAGAACTTCTTATTTATCTCTCCGTCTCGCCAACGGCAGTTAGCGCAGTCCTAATCCGAGAAGAAGACAAAGTCCAAAGGCCTATATACTATGTCAGCAAGGTCTTGGTGGGAGTAGAAACCAAGTATGTAAAAATTGAGAAACTCGTCTTCGCTCTCTTAGTCGCCGCTAGAAAGCTTCGCCACTATTTCCAAGCAAACCCCATCCCGGTGCTAACAGACCAACCCCTAAACAGATTCTCTTACGGCCCGATGCCTCGGGAAGACTCCTCAAATGGTCCATTGAGTTAAGTGAATCCCACATCGATTACAGACCCAGAACGGCAATCAAAGCCCAGGCCTTGGCTGATTTTATAGCAGAATTCACCTACGAAGAGGTTCCAGAAATAAGAATGACTTCTCTCGAAACGGAATTCCCAGAAGAGCAGAAAACTGAGAATCTCGCCACTTGGAAATTGTTCGTAGACGGATCATCCAATCAACACGGGTGTGGCGCGGGCCTCGTTCTCTTGACTCCATCCGGCGAGCAAATGGAATATTCTATTCGCCTCGGATTCAAAGCCACCAACAACGAAGCCGAATATGAAGCCCTCCTCGCCAGATTAAGGGTCGCGACAGATTTAGGAGTAGATTCCCTAGATGTCTTCAGCTACTCACAACTCGTGGTAAGCCAAATTCAGGGAGACTACCTCGCCAAAGACACGCGGATGATGGCGTACTTAGACATGGTGAAGACCATGACAGAGAAGATGAAAACCTTCAAAATTCTCCAAATCCAACGGGAAGAGAACAAGCAGGCAGACGCACTGGCTAACCTCGCCTCCGCCTTCGATTTTATATCAGACAGACGTATACCTCTGGAAATCTTACCTGGTCCTAGTATTGATGCGAAGACGGTATGCCCTACGGAAGCAAGCCCGACATGGATGGATGAAATCATCGCCTATATCTGAGATGGGGTCCTACCTCCGGACAAACTCCTAGCACGTCGAGTCCAACACAGGTCTGCCAAATTTTGCATCTTTCATGGAATATTATACAAAAGATCATTCTCGGGTCTTCTTTTAAGGTGCTTGCGGCCCGAAGAAGCTGAATATATCCTAAAGGAGATCCACGAGGGTGTCTGCGGAAATCATTCGGGGGCGAGATCTCTGGTGAAGAAAGTTGTTCAACAAGGGTATTTCTGGCCTCAGATGCAACGGGACGCAGCAGCTTATACAAAGAAATGCGACAAATGCCAAAGGTTCTCTCCTGTAAGTCGAATCCCTCACACTGAGATGGTGCCAATGACCAGTCCATGGCCTTTTTTTCAATGGTGGTTGACATACTCGGGCCCCTGCCACAAGCTCCTTTGTAGAAAAAATTTTTGATCATCGCCATTGACTACTTTACCAAATGGATAGAAGTCGAGCCCGAATCACTGAGAGGAATGCTACGAAATTTGTCTGGAAAAGTATAGTCTGCCGATTCAGAATTCCAAAAACTATCATCTCGGACAACGCCAAGCAGTTCAAAAATGACAAGTTTAAGGCATTCTGTTCGGATCTCGCCATATCCCATCATTTTTCCTCTCCTGGTCATCCCCAAGCGAACAGCCAAGTCTAAGTTACTAATAGAACAATTCTGAGAAATCTGAAGATGAGATTGGAAAAATCCAAAATTGGGTGGGTGGAGGACCTTCCGATCATACTATGGGCCTACCACACGACCAGCAGAATACCTACCGGCGAGACTCCATTCTCCTTATTCTATGGAACAGAATCAATCATACCAGTGGAAATAGGGATGCCGACCTACAGAATCTCCAATTTTAGCAAGGAAACCAACAACGCCGAGCTAAGGCTGAACCTGGACCTCCTCAACGAAAAGAGAGAACGAACCGATATACGCCAAGCAGCTTACAAATATCAGGTCGCCAAGTACTATAATCGGAGAGTCAAACACATATCCTTTCTACCAGGCATCCTTGTTTTGAGGGAAGTCACCTTGGCCACAAAAGTGCCAAACGATGGGAAACTCGACCCCACCTGGGAGGGTCCCTACAAAGTAGTCAAAGCAACAAGGCCAGGGACCTATTGGCTGGAAGACATGAACAGAAAAGCACTGCCCCACCCATGGAATGCCGAGCACCTGAAAAAATATTACCAATAAGGCTTCTCGTCGCCAAGGCAAGCTCCAAATCACCTCTAACGAGGCTGACGGAGGTACGTTTTTGGACCCTTAGCTGGCTAAAATAGCATCTAAACTCTAAAGTCATCTACAGAGGCTGATAAAGATGCTCTTAAGTTCTGTACATTTCCAATCCTGTGGTTGATGGTCTTTCTTAGTACAACTGTATTGTTCATGCTATTGTTTGTCATTTTTGTGGCTGACAATTTCCATTTGTTTTACCCAGTTGGACTATATCTGCACTTTGCCACGTCAGTCATTCATGAACTAACAACAGCACTCGGAATATACTGTTTCAGGTACGAATTATGGGTTTTGAACATACCATATTTGAACGGGACTGTTGATCTAACCCTCGCATTCATGTCAGTCACCACTCTTTACAGTTTGGCTTGTGTGTGTATATCGCGCTCACCAAAATATGCCTGAACTAAAACATTGTCCAAAACACAGTCGTCTGATATAATAGGGCTTTTCCAATATGGGCAAATAGACTTTACTTTTTAGTTGTCTGCAACAATTTATATCTGTAATCCATTAAAGTGTAAATTATACACATGGGACGGTAATTCTTTATGTTTTGAATCTTGGACCTCGATTTATTAACTTCAAGATCTGTCTTATTATGGAGAATGGTCGAGTCTTAGACTTCTTCTTTCTTCTGTTTTTAAAAGGTTGATTTTTAACTGCTCGTTTACTAGTCGAATGCCAGGATAACAAAGAAAGAAGCTTGAGATGTGCTAATATTGTATTCTGCACATATATATCCTCATTCCAAGTTGGCATGCTCTACATTTTGATGTTTTGCCGTCTTTATTTTCGACATTATAATCAGTTTCTAAAATGCTTTTGGCATTATTTATTCATTCTTTTATTTTTATTTTTTTTATGGCTGGAAGGTTACAAGCAATGCAGCAAATTTATGGTCTCTCTATTGCAATTTGGCTGAATAGAATTATTATGTTTTAGGTATTGTCAATCTTCAGTTCAATCACATGTATTATTATAATTCATCAGGTGGCTACTTTGAGGTTTCCTCTTTCCAAATTTTGGAATGGAAATTGATGTGGGTAAAAACAGCAAGACTACTATTTACAAAGGATGGTCTCGCCCATAGATCTCGCCATTGATATCACCAGAAATACGTATCCGTCTCGCCCACTCGGCGGGAACAACTATCTCGCCCCCGTCTAGTGTCCACCTATGAGAAGACCCCCACGTGGATCTCTCTCCACACGGGTTACTCTCCAGTTGGCAAGATCTCCTAATTCATCTCCACTATCTCCGGGATAGACTTCCAAACAGATCCATCCAAGGATCTCGGCACGATCTCCGCATAATTCTCCATCGCTCCACTATATAAAGGCCGCTCTCCTCTACTTCGAAGGTACGCTCAATACACACACCTCACTGTGTCGTTACATGAATAGAGTTCTGCTTTACTTCTTATCCTCATATCGCCTTCGTCTGATCTGCACACCGGAGGGGTTTTGAGCGGCCTCGTCCCGGTCGATTACATTTGTTTTCCTACGCAGGTCGCCCAGATCTTTCCGAGGTCCTTACCTCGCCGCTTCGAGCAATATTGATTGTTGGTTGCTCGCCCCCCAAATTTTTACCACAACAGTTTGGCACCGTTTATGGGAACGACAGTTCTCAAATATCTATGCACCTGCGCAGCCGATTGTTACCTAGACCAAGTGCCAGCAGCCCTTTGAAGAACAGAGCTCGTCCTATGGCCAATACCACCCAAGTTCCGGATCTAGAAGACCTCCACCGTGAGATCCATGGGATGGCCGAACAAATGAGAATCATGAACGAGAATAACGCTCATTTGTTGCAACACTTGACTGCCAACCCGCCTCTTGCGACCATTCCTAAACGCCAACTTCCCCGCCCCCGTCGATCTGGCGAGGACGATCATAGTACTGGACGGGTTAGGAGTCGTCAATCTCCAATTCCCCACCACCGGGAAAGGAGCTTTTCATCGGAATCCCGATCATCCAGCAAAACGCAAGAAATGGACGAAGGGGGTGATAGGACAAGGGGACGTTCCCCTCACCGTAGTAACAACGAGCCTGAGCGTCAGGGCGAACTCACTAATCAGCAGATCAGAGACCTCAACGCCAAGATTGACGCCATCAATGCTAGTGTGAATGTTCCGGTTACAGTAGAAACTCTGGTACGACAGACAAAACCTCCATTTACAAACCGAGTTATGAGGTTTAGGGTATCCTCCCGGTTCAAATTGCCAACCCAGCTAGGAACCTATGAAGGAAAGACTGACCTGATGGACCACCTGGATTCCTTCAAAAGTCTGATGTCGCTTCAGGGATGCACTGACGAAGTCATTTGTATGGCATTTTCGGCCACGTTGAAGGGATCGGCGAGGTCATGGTTTAGAAAATTAACGCCAAGAACCATAGACTCATTTGGCGAGCTGAGCAGACTCTTCATCGCCAATTTCATGAGTTGCCGAGTCAGGCAGAAGAATGCTTCCCACCTATTCACCATCCATCAGAAGGAGAATGAAAGCTTGAAGGACTATGTAAGGCTATTCAACCAAGTCGTCCTAGAAGTAGAAGATCTCAGTGATAAGGTAGTTGTGATGGCAATGATGGAAGGACTTCGCCCGGGACCATTGTTCGATTCTCTTTCGAAAAACGTTCCTGAGAATCTGTACGCCCTCTAGAGCAAAGCCGATAAGTACATCACCGCGAAAGAATTGGCCGAAGCCAAACGGAGAAGGCGAGAAGGAAGAGACGATAGCAAGAGGAAAGAACCTGATATGCGACAATCCTAACACAGGAACAGGGGTAAAAACAGGAAGTCCGACTAGGACACCAGGCGACGAGACAACGAGAGGCGTACTCGGACTTCGCCTCGCCGCTCGGAGCTGATTTTTCCGCCATTGAACGTCCCCATAGCCCAAGTGCTTACTGAGATTAAGCATGAAGAATTTGTGAGCTGGCCGGCAAAAATCAAAACGGATCCCAAAAAGAGAGACCAAAATAAGTACTGCGAGTTCCACCGAGATCACGGGCATAGAACGGAAGATTGTTTCCAATTGAAGGAGCAAATTGTCGATCTCATCAAACGGGGACTTTTAAGGAAGTATGTTGCTCGTCAGCCGCCTACCTCGCCAAGCACCAGATACGGCGATAATCGCCCTACCGCAGGAGAAATACATGTGATTCACGGCGGGTTCGAATCCGGCGGATGCTCGACCTCATCCAGAACAAGGCATGCTAGAAGCACTGAGGAACGAGTTGAAGAAGAAGTCTACAATCTGTCCTCGCCGGCCGTGACCACGAGTTCTCATATTACCTTCAGCAACGACGACTTGAGAGGCCTGCACCTCCCTTAAGACGATGCCTTGGTCATCTCGGCGGTTCTAGCCAACTTCAACGTGTAGAGGATTCTGATAGATAACGGGAGTTCTGTAGACATCCTATTCATCTCAGCCTTCAACAAGATGAAGATCGGCTTGGATAAACTACACCCATTCCACATGCCCCTAGTCGGATTCGGTGGGAACATGACTCACCCGCTGGGATGGATAAAACTATCGGTCACCTTAGGTACATAGCCCCATCAGTCTATGGTATGGCAAGATTTCATTGTAGTACATTTCATGTCCCCATACAACGCCATATTTGGTCGCCCGACGCTTGGAGGGATAAAAGCCATCACCTCCACCTATCATTTGAAGATGAAGTTCCTGACCTCAATAGGGATAGGCGAGGTAAGGGGCGATCAGAAGAAGACTGCCAGACAGTGCTTCATTTCGGCCATGAAAGATCCCTCCAATCTCTCCCAATAGCAATTACAGGACAACATTACCGGTATGGAGGCATTGAGGGACAAGGTCGAACAGATAACCCTGGAAGATCTTAGAGAAACAAGGAACACTGAGCCCCTTGAAGAAGTCAGCCCTATCCACATACATTCAGACCACCTGGATCGACATGTCATGATTGGAATTGAGCTAACCGAAGAATTGAGGACAGCCTTGGTGGAGTTCTTAAGAAAAAATTATGATGTTTTTGCCTTGTCCCAAGGCGACGTTCCCGGCATCGACCCTCAAGTCGCCGTCCACAAGTTATTCACCAACCCTGATCATCCGCCAGTTCGTCAGAAGAAGCAGACGTTTGCTCCAGAACGCATGAAAGTTATCGAAGAAGAAATAACAAAGCTCATGAAAGCCAATGTTATCAAAGAAACCCACTACCCTAATTGGCTCGCCAACGTCGTCGTCGCCCCTAGAAAAGGGGGAAAGTGGCGAGTGCGTGTAGATTTCACCGATCCCAACAAGGCCTGCCCGAAAGACAGTTTTCCTTTGCCAAAAATTGATATGATAGTAGACGCCACTTCCAAGCACGCACTCTTGAGCTTCATGGACGCCTTCTCCGGATATCATTAGATCAAGATGCACCCGTCAGACGTGGAGAAGACTTCTTTTATCATAGAAAGGGGTTCGTATTGCTACAAAGTAATGCCATTCGGCTTGAAGAACGCGGGGGCGACCTATCAGAGATTGGTGAATAAAATGTTCAAAGAACAGATAGGAAAGACCATGGAAGTTTATATCGACGACATGCTCGTCAAAAGCCTGACCGCCACCGACCATATCACCCACTTGGAGGAAGCATTCAACATTCTGTGAAAACACCGTATGATACTAAACCCGTCTAAGTGCATCTTCGGAGTGTCCTCGGGCAAGTTCCTAGGTTTTCTGGTAACCAAGCACGGAATTGAAGTGAACCCGGATCAAATACAAGCTTTGCTCGATATGAGCTCGCCTAGAAATATCCGTGAGGTACAACAAGTAACCGAGCAAGTCGCCACCCTCAATAGATTTATCTCCAAGTCAGCCGATAAGTGCCTCCCATTCTTCAAGATCCTAAGGAAGAATCAGGGTTTCCAATGGATGGACGAATCCGAAACAGCTGTCCATCAACTCAAGGAATACCTTGGGTCCCCGCCCTTACTTACGGTCCCTACGACAAGCGAAGAACTTCTTATTTATCTCTCCGTCTCGCCAACGGCAGTTAGCGCAGTCCTAATCCGAGAAGAAGACAAAGTCCAAAGGCCTATATACTATGTCAGCAAGGTCTTGGTGGGAGTAGAAACCAAGTATGTAAAAATTGAGAAACTCGTCTTCGCTCTCTTAGTCGCCGCTAGAAAGCTTCGCCACTATTTCCAAGCAAACCCCATCGCGGTGCTAACAGACCAACCCCTAAACAGATTCTCTTACGGCCCGATGCCTCGGGAAGACTCCTCAAATGGTCCATTGAGTTAAGTGAATCCCACATCGATTACAGACCCAGAACGACAATCAAAGCCCAGGCCTTGGCTGATTTTATAGCAGAATTCACCTGCGAAGAGGTTCCAGAAATAAGAATGACTTCTCTCAAAACGGAATTCCCAGAAGAGCAGAAAACTGAGAATCTCGCCACTTGGAAATTGTTCGTAGACAGATCATCCAATCAACACGGGTGTGGCGCGGGCCTCGTTCTCTTGACTCCATCCGGCGAGCAAATGGAATATTCTATTCGCCTCGGATTCAAAGCCACCAACAACGAAGCCGAATATGAAGCCCCCTCCTCGCCAGATTAAGGGTCGCGACAGATTTAGGAGTAGATTCCCTAGATGTCTTCAGCTACTCACAACTCGTGGTAAGCCAAATTCAGGGAGACTACCTCGCCAAAGACACGCGGATGATGGCGTACTTAGACATGGTGAAGAGCATGACAGAGAAAATGAAAACCTTCAAAATTCTCCAAATCCAACGGGAAGAGAACAAGCAGGCAGACGCACTGGCTAACCTCGCCTCCGCCTTCGATTTTATATCAGACAGACGTATACCTGTGGAAATCTTACCTGGTCCTAGTATTGATGCGAAGACAGTATGCCCTACGGAAGCAAGCCCGACATGGATGGATGAAATCATCGCCTATATCTGAGATGGGGTCCTACCTCCGGACAAACTCCTAGCACGTCGAGTCCAACACAGGTCTGCCAAATTTTGCATCTTTCATGGAATATTATACAAAAGATCATTCTCGGGTCTTCTTTTAAGGTGCTTGCGGCCCGAAGAAGCTGAATATATCCTAAAGGAGATCCACGAGGGTGTCTGCGGAAATCATTCGGGGGCGAGATCTCTGGTGAAGAAAGTTGTTCAACAAGGGTATTTCTGGCCTCAGATGCAACGGGACGCAGCAGCTTATACAAAGAAATGCGACAAATGCCAAAGGTTCTCTCCTGTAAGTCGAACCTCACACTGAGATGGTACCAATGACCAGTCCATGGCCTTTTTTTCAATGGGGGTTGACATACTCGGGCCCCTGCCACAAGCTCCTTTACAGAAAAATTTTTTGATCGTCGCCATTGACTACTTTACCAAATGGATAGAAGTCGAGCCCGAATCACTGAGAGGAACGCTACGAAATTTGTCTGGAAAAGCATAGTCTGCCGATTCAGAATTCCAAAAACTATCATCTCGGACAACGCCAAGCAGTTCAAAAATGACAAGTTTAAGGCATTCTGTTCGGATCTTGCCATATCCCATCATTTTTCCTCTCCTGGTCATCCCCAGGAGAACAGCCAAGTCTAAGTTACTAATAGAACAATTCTGAGAAATCTGAAGATGAGATTGGAAAAATCCAAAATTGGGTGGGTGGAGGACCTTCCGATCATACTATGGGCCTACCACACGACCAGCAGAATACCTACCGGCGAGACTCCATTCTCCTTATTCTATGGAACAGAATCAGTCATACCAGTGCAAATAGGGATGCCGACCTACAGAATCTCCAATTTTAGCAAGGAAACCAACAACGCCGAGCTAAGGCTGAACCTGGACCTCCTCAACGAAAAGAGAGAACGAACCGATATACGCCAAGCAGCTTACAAATATCAGGTCGCCAAGTACTATAATCGGAGAGTCAAACACATATCCTTTCTACCAGGCATCCTTGTTTTGAGGGAAGTCACCTTGGCCACAAAAGAGCCAAACGATGGGAAACTCGACCCCACCTGGGAGGGTCCCTACAAAGTAGTCAAAGCAACAAGGCCAGGGACCTATTGGCTGGAAGACATGAACAGAAAAGCACTGCCCCACCCATGGAATGCCGAGCACCTGAAAAAATATTACCAATAAGGCTTCTCGTCGCCAAGGCAAGCTCCAAATCACCTAGCTCTGCAGATATAACCTCCGAATTTTTATTTTTCACCGGGACCTTACCCGTGAGCAATAAAATTATGCAATTTGTTCTACGATTATTCGTCGTTATATCGCCATAAGCTGGATACGCTCATTCGTTCTGAAATGATAAAGCGCCCTGATCGCCATAAATAGGATACACCCATTCGTTTCGAAACGATAAGGCGCCCTGATAGCCATACTCCGATATAGCCATAAGCTGGATACGCCCATTCATTTCGAAACGATAAGGCGCCCTGATCGCCATAAACAGGATATGCCCATTTGTTTCAAAACGATAAGGCGCCTTGATAGCCATACTCCGATATCGCCATAAGCAGGATACGCCCATTTGTTTCGAAACGATAAAGCGCCCTGATCGCCATAAGTAGGATACGCCCATTCATTTCAAAATGATAAGGCGCCCTGATCGCCATAAATAGGATACGCCCATTCGTTTCGAAACGATAAGGCGATACGCCCATTCATTTCAAAATGATAAGGCGCCCTGATCTCCATAAATAGGATACGCCCATTCGTTTCGAAACGATAAGGCGCCCTGATAGCCATACTCCGATATCGCCATAAGCATGATACGCCCATTCGTTTCGAAATGATAAGGCGCCCTAATCGCCATAAACATGATACGCTCATTCGTTCCGAAATAATAAGGCAAGCAGGATACGCCCATTCGTTCCAAAACGATAAGTCGACCTAATCGCCATAGTCGCCCAGTTTTGGAAAGGAGAATGACCTTTTCAGATCGTTGGATGATCTGAGTTGGAAACAACATCAAGAACGTGAGTAGTTTCTTATAGGACATCACGTTGCCTACTGCGTAGGAACTGTTGAAGGTGGTGCAAGTCAGCTTTGGCAGCAAGTTTAATAACAACCAGATTAATAACAAACTCCTAGGATGGAAAGGAGAATGGCCCTGCCATGTACAAAATCTCCCCGCCATCATAAACTGGCCATCTTTAGTCCAAACAAGATTCTCAATCCTTGTCAACAACATCGATGAAGAATGGGTTAGCTCAGACAATGCATCGACAGCAGATCGATCCGAAACTGGGTCTCGCCGATCTAGCTCAGACAATGCATCGACATCAGGATTGTCCTTACATGAAAAATGACAAGGTTTATTGTTCGCCAGGTATGTTCAGCTATCAGTAATTGACATCGATTATTATGAGAATTCAATTCGCCAATTATTATATCGCCAATTTGACTGTCACCAATATCGAATGTTACTTGAGGGCGTTAGCCGAGCAAGTATTTAGCCGGGTATCAAGGTTGCCAAATTTATTCTCCATAATTATTTGATTCCTGGGAAATGACTTAGCGTTTATTTCAACTTGGGATTTATCTAGCAAATCAAATACTCAAAGACGAGAAATTCGCCATACACGGTGAATAAAACAATACACGGGTGAAATAAAAGATTCATTTATTGAAAACGGAGAAATTACAGTTAGAGATTACAAAATCTTTGATAAATCTAGGGTGCCGCCCGTCACCCCGCCGTCCCTGTCCGCAATGTTGCCCTTCCCCGCCTTAGCTGTAGCCTCCGCCTCAGCAATCAGTTCTGGGTCCATTTCCATTGCATCCAGATCAATGCTGAGATCAGGATGATGGCGAGCCAGTTGTCTCTTACATAGCTCGAACCCATCACTGAAGTACGTGCTGGCCTGGTCCATGATTTCCCCCTACGATGTCAGGAGAGGCCTTGAACTCCTCAATGGCGAGCTCTTTGGAATGAGCCAACTGGTCTGATAGCTCCGCCACGGTAGCCTTCAGCCTCTCCTGAGCCTCAAGGCTTTGTTTCAACTTCTCCTCGGCCTTCGTCGCCCTCACGGCTTTCACCAACTTGAGCTCAGCGTTGTCGGCACGTTTGAGTTGGGTGGTGAAGTCATTCTGAAGATCCTGGCAGTGGAGGGTGAGAGCCGACACATACACCACTCCCTGCTACAAATAAGTGTCAATAAAACAATGGAAGAATATAAAGCAAACAACGTGAAACTATGAAAACGGCGAAAGAGAAGTAACCTTGCCAAGGGCATGAAAGGTCTTGGTGACCAGATCATCCGTGGAGAGGCGCTCGACTTCTTTTTTGTTGGCCGGTGGGATCACCTGACTTAAAACCTTCTCTACCACGGCGGAACTGGCCAATATGGAGGCACCAGGCCCTATGGCGGCGATCGGCAAGGTGGATGAACCCTCTCTGGGAACAAGTGACCTCGCAAGAGGCAGGCGGGCCGTGCTGCTCGCCGCCTTGGTGGATTTCGTCTTCTTCTTGGGCGGCGACGCGACACCCTTGCCTTTGGAACCATCTTCTTTGCTGGGCTCCGGGGCATCGTCCCGGGATCTCTTCTTGCTGATGATGACGCCCTTCTTGGGGAGGGTCGAGGTCGCCACTGGTTCGTCACCCCTGATAGTTGAAGGAGCGGCCTTAGAAGCAGCTTTCTTCACCCCAACCTTCTTGGCGAGATCAGAAAGGTTGATTCTTGAAGACATAACTGCAAAATAAAAATAACGTATTAAGCGACGAAGTCAAAATAAAATCTGAAAACATAAAAAAGGCAATACCATCCGATCTATGCTCGGCGGGCAGCTTAGAGTCCGACCAAGACTCGGACTTAGAGTCCGAGCCATCACTTGGACCACTCGACTAGGACATCATTCTCGACCACCTTAGCAAGGTTTCGATAGGAATGTGAGGCAAGAGCCTCCTTATTGATTGGTGGATAACCACTAAATATTCTAAGGATTCGTCCCGGGAGTGAGAATCACGCCGAACGTTATCATCTTGAGGTGGGCGGGACTCACCCTCGTCGCCCAAAGTAGACGCCGCACCATCCCCCGTGTCAGCTTCCCCTTCGTTGCTAGACGAAAGCACCGTGCGGGCCCAGTCAAAATACCTCCGGTAAGTCCTACTCGCGAGCAGATCCAGAATGAAAAAATAACCGTCTTGCCCTATCCGCTCCAGGACCATCGCCGTCCTTTTGGTGTCGACCCCATTAAGAACGGGCGACCGGTTGCAGCATCGGTCTGGAAATAACGAAAGACATCAGTTTAGGCGACACGAAAGATGAGATAGAACAAAAAAAATGTCTACTTACCAGGAACTCCCCAAGACCTCGAAATCCGTGGGACCCATTCAAAGAGGGGGGATATGAAAAAAATTCTCACACATCTCCCGGAACAAAAAAGAACATTTTCTTCCACCCCTTCATGTTGTTGGGAGCCCCTTTGAGAAAATTCTTCCCAAGTCTCACCTTGAAGTAAAGCCATCCAAAATCCGATCCTGGACCCTTCAACAAGCTGTAAAGGCACCTGAACTCTTCGTAGGACAAATGCCGCTTGTGGATCCTCCATACCACCAACGCGCAGATGACACATCGCCATGCATTGGGGGACAGTTGGGCGGGACAGATATTGTAGAAATTTAGAATCCTACGGACTGTAGGATGGATAGGGAGCCTCAGACCTGCCACGAAGGCAGCTTCATAGAAAGCCACCTCGCCAGGACGAGTGGATCGGACGGTCTCGCCCTTCACGGGGACCCTCATCCGGACCTCAGTCGGAATAGAATATGTCTCCCTCAGGTGATCTAGGTCGCCCTGGGTCAGGACACTTTCCAAACTTAGGGGGGACTGGATATCCACCTTAGGAGTTTCCTCGGGGGGAAGGTCCTGGAGGGGAGACTCAGGGGGACTATCGCCTCTAAGAGACGAGGACTGGTGGGTCTCGTCAAACATGGGTATCTCTCTTAACTGCTCGGATATCCAAGAAGGTAAGGACTCTCCTAAACTGTTCTCTAGGTCAGTCTTATTGGACATGCAATGCGAGTCAAGAAGGGATAAACGTACTTACTGAGCAGAGGCGAGGATGGTTGAAACACGAAGTTAAAAGACGGTTGGTTAGGGCGAGACGCGCATCAGAGCTGAAGCAGCGTTTTGGCAGGATTATCAAAAGGGTGAATGACTATGGAGACCCCCCTTCCCTATTTATAGAGGCACCAAGGGCCCAGATCTGCATATCTCAACGACCTAGATCTCCCGACGATTGGCATTTCAAGGTGGAATGCGCTGGTCCACGCGGCACCCTTAATACTCCGATCAAAATATATATATATATATATATATATATATATATATATTTATATATATATTTTTTCCGCCGCCACGCAGCATCTTCAGAGGCGTCATTAATATTACGCCTCCACCTCACCAGGATACGGCCACCCACACTGATACTTGAAGAAGCCAAGTGTCCCATCTCGGTGTCATCAAGTAGGGGGGCTACTGATGTGGGTAAAAACAGCGAGATTACTATTCACAAAGGATGGTCTCGCCCATAGATCTCGCCATTGATATCACCAGAAATATGATACGTCCTGATTTAGCTCACTGATGAATGATAATAGTGTACAAATTACCTAAAAGCCGAATTTCTATAGACTCGGAAATTCGGAATGCATGTTTGTTGATTTTCACTAAAACTTACTGAGATATGTGCTGATAATTGGTGATGGTGATAAAAATCCTTGAGAGATACCGGAAGCAAGCGAGTGGTGATGTGTGACATCATCTAATCTAAAGTCAGGAAAATGAAAGGAAGGTAACTTCTGAATATTGAAAGTCTCAAGTTAGACGAAAGTGTGGGATTCTTGATTGAAGAAGCCGGTGAATTTGGTGATAATAGAAGCAACTCTCGGCATTTTGGTGATGATTGAAGATAACGAAAATCATCGATCCATATGATTGACGTTGATATGTGATGTCATTGATCAACAAGTCTTAACTTCAAAAATATAAAAACAATTGGCAGCAGAAAAGTTGGTTACCAATGATGATGGTGAAATGTTATGTAATTGGCAAGATGTTGTGACGTGTCGTATTTAATATAATTCGGGGATTTGTCTAATTAATCGCAAGCATTCGAAAAGGCTTTCAAACAAATTCGTACAAGCTCGAGCTAAGAGAGTCTTGTATGATACATTGAAGATGATAAAAGAGGACAAAAACAGTGTGCTAACATCTAATTAAGACCTCGCGGGTATCTCGCGGGATATCGAGGGATCTCACAGGAAAATACCAAGAGCTAAATTTCATAGAGAGCTCACGGTACTTCGTGGGATTGTTGAAGGACGTCGCTGAAAAAAGCCGAGAAGATATATTTTGTCACAGAGCTCGCAGGATCCTCGCAGGAGCGAGACGGGTGATTCTGCAGCGACTGGAGCTGCGACTTTTAAGGTTATCTACTACTATAAAAGGCGTAGCACACTTCTAAAAAGATATCTGAGCCGCTTCTATTATTTTAACGTGGAGAAAAGTATTCTCCACCTTCTAAAGAGCTCAGAAATAAATCTTAGCGCAAATCTTCTTCAACCACATTGAAGAAATCAAGATTCTTGATGGTGTTCAAGACTGAAATTCATTCTAAGGGGATTTGAACGGTGATCTAGCACGGAGACAGTGAATCGTGGATACGAGCTAGATCTACATAATCATTAAATCATGGAGTTGATAGGGTTTGGTTGTAAAAGTCTTGTAACCGTCTGAATTTCAGGTTATAATGCATGATCTTTATCCGAGAAGTGAACACGTAGTTTTTCTCCCATTCAAGGATTTTCACGATAAAAATCTCGTGTGCATCTCGTTTTATTGGTTTGTTTATTTTTACATCTTGGATTCTACAATATTACTCAAAGTCGTAATATCCTAACAAAATATTTTAGTTTATTTGATTCTTGGATAAAACATAGACAAATGCTAGTTTTTTCAGATGGAATAAAATATGATCGGCAGTAATGAATATGGTTGGCACATGCATAGCATGTTCCGAACCACTGGAGTATACATATACTGGAGAGAGGAATAAGAAGGTGGTCATGAAGATATGGTTAAATGGATTGATAATTTTGTAAATTTTCATAAATGAATATGATTGGCACGTGCATAGCATGTTCCGAACCACTGGTGTATACATATAGTGGAGAGAGAGGAATAAGAAGGTGGTGCATGAAAATTGGTTAAATGGATTGTTAATTTTGTAAATTTTCACAATAAAGACAAAAAAAAAGAAGAAAAGAGTATAAAAATTATTTTTTTATTTTCAGAACTCATTACTTCATGGCCCAGCCCAATGTATTTGTACTGGCCCACTTAATGGGCCATCATCCAAGTGATCTAACCCTGTTGGGACTTGAGATGCTTATAAGATGAAAACTCATGTCTCAAGCTCACATTCCTCCTCTCTCATGAAAGTATAAATTGTATTTTTTATGGATTGCATATGGAAGTACTTTATCAAAATTATCAAAATTACAATAAACGTGAGTTTCACCATATGTGAGTATATATCGTATAAAATGTACGATTCCTAAAAAACTCTTCATAAAGAACTCTACATTATAATATGCCCTGCTTTTATAGGTGAATTTGTAATAATAGTTTTAAACTGGCTGGTTCATCCAACAACTTTTTGAATATTTAACCTTACCAACTAAATAAATATGAATTATTGCCCTTTACTTTCCTAAAAATACAGTTGAGGTCCTTAACTACATCCAACTCTAGTGAAATCACTGTCCCCTTATGCAGGGTCAGTTGTTAGATTTATGGTGTCCAAAGTAAATTTCGACAATGGTGCCTTATTTATATAAATACATTAAATTAATACAAGTGCCTAATTAATTTTCTAGTAAAGTGAGACGATAATCAAGTAAGTTTTATATAATGCTAAAATTAAGGTTATGAAAAATAAAGAAAGTACAAATTGAAAGAAAAAACATGATCTTTATACTTTATAAATAGTATAATACAATTTACATCAAGAAAATTACTAAGTATGCTTAGGAAACTATATTCTCTACAGTAGAATAGCAGATATACACAAGAAAAAAAAATCATGAATAGAAATAAATAAATACCAGATTAGTTGATTACAAGAATAGCGATAAATGAAACAAATTCAGCATTCAACCTTCTAAAAAAAATATAAAACAAAAATAAACAAAGGATAATTAAAAATTAATCATAGAAAATACTCGTGTAGAAAAAAAGGATATTCTTCTTGCTAACTTGACAATCGTCC
>BRYF01000029.1:11887500-11892500 GCA_030159135.1 Actinidia polygama | reverse complement strand
TCCTTCTCTCTCTCTCTCTAGGTTTTCATCTTAGAGCTTAGATTTGAGTGGGTTAAAGTGAGATTGAGGTAGTAGTTCTTTGAAGAAATATCATCTACTCAACAACAACTTCGCATTGAACCAAAGGCATTTGGATTCGGAGCAAGTTGGAGTGGTGGACATCATCTCATCTTCATCATCTATTTGGAGCTTCTTGCATTTATTGAGGTAAAGAGGGTTAACTTGTTAGGGTTTAATTTTGGGAATGTGTTGAGGACTTATACTTAGCCTATTGAAGTATTAATTTGGGTATTGAACCCTATCTTGAAAAACTTAGTTTTTTATGAACAAGAGTTTGGTTTAAGAGAAAATCGAAAGTTCTGCAATCTGAAAATATTCTATTTTTAGCGTTGTCTACTGGTACTCATAAATTCACTACTAGTAGTTCTTTCTTGTTTCTAAAGATGACTTGATTGCTCGACCTACCGGTAGTACTCTAATCCACTACCAGTAGTGAATATTTTCATTTAGCCTCTGGAATTCTTTCTACCGGTAGTACTCGTATCCATTACCGGTAGTGAATAATTTAATTTCGCCTCTGAAAGTCTGTCTACCAGTAGTACTTGAATCCACTATCGGTAGTGATTATTTTGGTTTTGTCTCTAGATCGTTGTCTACCGGTAGTACTTGAATTCACTCTTGGTAGTGAATATTTTCATTTCGTCTCTAGATGTCTGTCTACCGGTAGTACTTGTATCCACTACTGGTAGTGAATTATTTAGTTTTGTCTCTGGAATCCTTTCTATCGGTAGTACCCAAACCCATTACCGGTAGTCACTTGCTTTTACTGCTTATGAAAATATTTTGAAGTAAATACGTTTAGTTTGTCTAAATAATGGTTCATGTTGGTGATTGTGATATCTCGTACATTTATGTTGTTGCATTAAACTTTTGGCAAATGTAAGTTTTACACATGTTGGAACTTGGAAATTATTTTGGGAATGACATGCTAGGTAATGCCGGATTTGGTACATTAGTGTACCCGGAATAAGATGACTTAGAATAAGTCCATGGTGAGAGGCCAAAAAGCCGCGCAATAGGGAAAGCCAAAGCCCTCGATTAGTAACCGATAAGTTGGCCGGATATTGTCTCATATGCTCAGTGCATGATGAGGCTGGTTTAAGTACGAGCCTAGGTGTGTCATTCGGAATTATTAGATCAATACTTTTCGAGAAAAAGTTGGACAACTTGAGAAATCATTGCTTTTGGAAATTATGAGTTGAAAAAGCACATTTTGATATGAATGGAAGCATAGTTTATTTTATCATGTTTTCATCATATATATATATAATGGTTTTTGGTTTGAGGCAATAAGCCCATTGTTAAACCATTTCAAGGTAACTCACTTTTACTATTAAATAAATTTTAGTTACTAAGATTTATCCTAATTCTTGAGGCATGTGGATGTCGTTTGTCTACTTTGTTTAGAAAACTTATTAATGTATATTTTTAGAAAATTATAATATTCTTTTGGCTCGGTGTAAGCATTGTTTATGGATTATTATCCTTGTTTTGTACTTGATAGCTCATGGAGAGTATAGTCCCACGGGAGGGATTAATTGTACTTTAATGTTATGATAGTATGTTGTCATATTATTTTCGTTGACTTTTTTTTATTTGGAGTGTTTGCTTACGTGACCAGGTCGTGTTTATCCGGGGCATGACAACATGGTATCAGAGCTTTAGGTTCGAATACCTATGAGTTGTGGGGTGGCAAAGCCACATTTATATCTGTGTCTAGTTATTGAGGAATAGCATGAGAGTGTTATATATGTAATTGAGATAACATAAACATGCATGCTACGTGTTATTGAATTATATATTGTAGAGTAAATGTCTTGCCTAAATCAAAAATGAATATGATTATGTTGTTTTCTTGTGGCATCCTATTGAATATGCCGTCGCGTCAAGCTAGAGGTCGTGCTAGGTCACTGCCTAGAGCTCGTGAGACTTGCGGAGCAGGTAGAGTTCGCGGGGAACATGAAGAGGGTAATGGTGAGAATCACCAAGAGTCAGTGATAGGAGGAGCAACCAATGCTCTTGGAGGAAGTGTTGGAGGTGCCGGAGGTACTCCACCTGCGGCATTTGGTGGTGTTGAATTTATGTAAGGGATGTTCACTGCCATTGAGTAAGTGGTGAGGAACACGGTATAGGCGATGCAAGTGATTGTTAGAGTCGCAAACCCTACGGCTATTATGGCCATGAAGGCTTTTCTTCAGCTTCGTCCACCGACTTTTCGAGGCTAACCGGATCATTTAGTGTAAAGGATTGGCTAAAGCAAGTTACGAGAGCGTTAGACACGATTCTAGTGACGGAGGAAGACTTGCAAGTGTTATTTGCATCGTCTCAATTGCAAAGGGATGATCTTCAATGGTGGAAGACCTGGAGGAAAGTGTAGCAAGGAAGTGAGAGCCATTTAAGAAATATAGACCAGTATTTCACGGATACGGCGAAGGAGGCACTGAGAATGGAGTTCATAAACCTAGTTCAAGGGAGTACGACTATGGCGCAGTACGAAGCCAAATTCACTAGTTTGTCTAGATTTGCTAGAGCTTTTATGTCTACAAAGGAGGAAAAGGCGAAGTAGTTCATGCGAGGACTCAGGCCATCCATAAGGAACAAAATTGCGGGAAACTTGATCAAGGTTTACACGATTATGGTTATGATGCAGAATCAGAACTTGAAGGCTTTGATACCAATTGATGCAGCGCGGAAGCGTAAAAAAAAATAAAAAAGAAGAAAAAGAATAGAAAAAGATAAACGATCTCGAATCCGTTGATTCTACGAATACCGGAAATGAAATCCTTCTCTAAACCCGTTGATTCACATAGAATACCGGGAATAAAGGCTCTCTAAACCCGTTGATTCACACAGAATACCGGGAATAAAGGCATCAAACACTTTGTTGATTCCTAAGAATGCCAAAGAATTTGGAAGAAGAAAAAAGAGAACACTTTCTTTAATCACTCAATTTTTTATTAATCAATCAACTCCATAAAAATAAGGGTACATGCTTATTTATAATAGAAAGGAAATTAGAATTCTAAACCTACTAAAATTCTAAATTAACTAGACTACTAAAATAAAATACTACTTAATCTAATAAAATCCTAATTAAAAAGAAAATTAGAATCCTAATACTAAAATAAAACTAATTAAAAAATAAGAAAAACTAAAATATAAAATTCCTAAAATTACGCCTGCATCAGGTTAGCTCGGCTGCAGCTATAGAGGAGACATTGAATGAGACTAGGAAGATTCTGAACCCTAAGTCACAGCGTGATGGTACTAATGCTCAGTCTGAGGGGCGCTATCCAAAGAAACGAAGACTTCTACTTTGCAGCAGTAGTACTCTAATAGATCTGCACCCGTTATTCTAGCATCATCATCTGGACAGTCATTCTGAGTAGGACCGACTTGTTTTGGTTGTCACCAACCGAGGCATCGTATTGTGGAGTGCCCACATAAAGGTCAATAGCAGCAACGACAGTCTCAATAGAGGGGATAGTCCTGCAATCAGACGCAAGAGTAGTCACAAGGTAGAAGGTCACCTACTTGCTACCAGTGTGGTTAGGTTGGTCATGTCATGCGACAATGCACACAGAGGAAGATAAATCAAGGAGCGACAAGATCTCGGCAACCTACGTAGTTAGTTCAGACCTCGAGGGCCACTTTAGTATTTACATCGGTGTAGTCTTCCTATCAATCAGGACCACAAGCTTTGGGTCAACAGGGTCAGAGGACTCAGGGGTGAGTCTATGCTATGAAATCAACAACTGGACCGTCAGGGACAACAGTAGGAGCCGCAACTCAATACCTCTGTAGTACGAGGTACTTTCCTTGTGTTTAATTCTTGGGCTCGTGTTCTCATCGACATGGGAGTATCACATTCAGTACTTCTGTTAGACACTCCACTAAGAGGTAAATCAACCTTGAGACGAGTTTGTAGATCTTGTGAGATGGAGATCACCGATCGACATTTTGTGTTCGATTTTATCGTGTTAGACATGACTATTTTTTACGTAATCATTGGTATGGATTTGTTGACCAGCTATCGTGCTACCATAGATTGCTTTCAGCATCGAGTTACCTTTTGTACACTCGAGGGTGACCGTTTTTTCACTTCGTGGGAGATTGGGGTTGTAGCGTTACTCCATCGTCTACCGATGCACGTAGACAAGGAGACTTGAATTTTCTTTTCTTGGCTTGTTTGGTTGATGAGGGTAGTATAGTTAGTGTGGTTTTGCCACCGGTTATTTGCAAATTTTTGGATGTTTTTTCAGAAAATCTGACAGAGTTACCGCCGCATCGGGAGATTGAATTCTCCATTGATTTTATGCCAGGCACCGCACCAATCTCTATACCACCGTATCATTTTGCACTGATAGAGTTTCAAGAGTTGGAATTCATATTAAAGACTTATTGGATAAGGGTTTTATCTGACCTGGTGCATCTTCGTGGGGAGCTTCAACTTTGTTTGCAAAGAACAAGGATGGATCACTTTGAATTGTTGATTATCGGCAACTAAATCATGTGACGACAAAGAACAAGTATCCACTTCTGAGAATCGGTGATTTGTTTGATCAATTGAAGGGTTCGAGTTGTCTGTCAAAGATTGACTTGAGATCAGGTTATCATCAGTTGCGAATTAAGGAAGAGGACATAGCAAAGACGGTTTTTTTCTCATGCTACGGACACTATGAATTTCTTGTAATGTCATTTGGTCTTAATGTAGATTTTATCCCTCTAACTTAATACTTAGCCTCACTAATCGGCGTACATATCATAATTTATGTATTTAACGAATTTAACGGATTTGGGGCGTTACAAGGTTTATAGATAATGATTAGTGTAGTCGTATATTTATCTCTACATGTCTATAAATATGATTGTATTGATGTAACTATTTAAGTTGAGTAAATAGTGCTACTAATCTCTCCGATGGACGAAGGCCATCATGA
>BRYF01000029.1:11872500-11885000 GCA_030159135.1 Actinidia polygama | reverse complement strand
TAGCAGACGAGGCACCGTTTGAACCATGTGTTGTCTAAAATATACTTTTTTAAAGTAATTATTTTTCATATTTCATGGGACATTTAAAACATAACATGCATTTAATATTAAATTATCATGTTTAATCAACCAAAATATACATGCTTTAATCGTAAAATTTTTACTTTTAAATAGGTAAAACATAACATGACTCACCTTATTCTTATCTCACGTTCTTTCTTTCCGTGCTCGCTCGCAAGCTAAAGTAACGGTCCCTCAGATTCTGGTTCTATAATTAGAAATTCTGAATTTAATATCCCGCATTCATTGCATACTCTATTGCTTAATTACATTATCGTTTAGTACGCCGAGTCTAAGGATTGAAGGAGTGTGTAGAGTATCGCAAATGATATTTTTTTCTGAAAAATTATCTTTCGTCAAAATTTGGTTAAGTATGAAAAAATAAATTTTCAAATATTATTTTCTTCATACTATTTTTTTCGATAATTGTGCTTTATACATTGGATAGTCAAAACTGATTTTATGAGATTTTTATTGTAAGTATACCCTCCATAAAAAGAGAAATCGTTTTTAAAATAATTACAAAAAATTATTTTTGTACTAAAACTAAATTTTTACTTTTTGATTTAATGGGAATTATATTTTTTTTATTTTTTATTGAATCCAAATGGGATGGGGGGTGGGGTATTTTTTTATTTACATTGTAAACTTAAAGTAAAAGGAAATGTAAGGTTTATGAGAAAAAAATATTCAATCGGTTGGGCAAGAACAGTGGTCTGTTTTAGTGACCTCAACCAATTTAGAGAAAATGTTCAACCGATTGGGCAAAAATAGTGGTCTATTTTAGTGACCTCAATCGGTTGAAAGAAAATGTTTAACTGGTTGGGCTTCAATAGAGACTTAAGACTTAATTTTTAACTTGTTGGGCTCAATCCTCAACTAGTCCAACTGAAAAACAGTGAGTTGATTTTTTTTTGGCTTGGATTTCAAGCCTATTTGGGGACACTAAGCCTCTAAATTAGGAAAAACACTTCAAAAAAATTGTAGGTATTTGAAATAGCTTTCAAACGCAACTCGAATCAAATCAAAAGATTGTTGTATGAGGGACTTAAACACAAAATACTAACTTACTATTTTGTTGTAAAACATGATATATTTTCTAATTGGTTTTTGATCCTTCAACAGCATATACGTGACCCATTCTCAATGTATTGTCAAACTTTAACTATTATAAGGTTATTACTAATATACCAAGTGTTCGTCACTCTATTTATTGAAATAAAATTATAAAACGATAAGAAAGAAACAAGTTTTTTACTTGAGTTCGGAGAAAAACCAAGTCACATTATTCACTTCTCCTTCTCACTTTCTCCCTTTCTATTTCTCTGAACTTTCTCTCTTTCAAGCTCATTTTTTTTCTATCTTCTTCTTCTCTTTCTTTCTTTCTCTCCTACGCACGTAAGTTCCCAACATGCATGTGCATGTGCTGGGGATAAAATTTGTTACTATTATTGACTTTGGGGGGTTTGGCTAGGTGAGTTATAGTGTGACTCATACGGTGAGTCACCCAAGCCATTAATGGCTTATGGTGAGTCATGATGGTGAGTCACACCACCACGTGGCCCTTATGGTGCCACATGGTCACGTCCTAGTTGTTCGACACGTGTTTTAATTTCTGTTCAGTTTATTTGAAAATCTTATTCGAGTATAATTTATGCTATTCTAAAAAATTTAAAATTGCTACCGATGTGTTTACCTATTTATCCTTACTATAGTGAAGTAAAATTTATTTACGGGTTGGGTATTACATCATGCGAGTTGGATGTCCTTGTTTGTCTGATATAAAAGTTTGGTTGGGCAGGTCTGCTAATGTCTACCCTATCTATTTATTGTATAGACCTGTCATTTCGCAGCACTAATATGCCATGCGTCTTGGTTGGGCATAGATCCTAAAGGGTCACACCTGCCTTTAGGAGTTGTTTAGTTTGAACATGTGGTGAGAGGACTGCCGCATGTTCGCCTGTTGTTGGTTTGAGGACATTAGTTTTACCTGCAAAATGATGGACCTTACGCGTGTTTAGGGCGCTTTCCCGCCCTTTTAACTTACTATATAAGTCTATTCATTTTTCTTGGTCATTGTTCATCCCAACCTTTGAGAGTCTTCTAGAGAGAGAAAGTGTGAGACCCCAAATTGTTGTCGTCTGACCGCTGCTTCTGCCACCGATTCTGTTTTTGGCAACCATCTCCTATTTTTCTATTGACCCAATTTCTGCCTTCTGACTGAATCAGTGAGTTTTTCTCAAAGTTTTTTGAGTAGTATTTCTGCCATGTTTTGTGTATTAGTGCATGTGCATTTTTTTGTTCGTTCTAGTTTCGTCAAAGTCTGCATTTAGCATCCCTAAGTTTGCTTTTGACTTGCTTCGATGTTTGTTGGAGTTTGTTTGCAATTTCTAATTTGGCCCGTTCGCTATTGTTGATTTTTCAAGCTTTTATAGCTTTTGTAAATTGGGTTACCCTTGGCCTGTTTCTCTTGATGGAATGGTTCCGAGCTAACTTGTAGTTTTTACCTTTAAAGAATCGACTTGATAGTGTTAAGGTTTTGCCTCCTTAAGCCCTTCTATAGCCAAGATAGGTTCATGGCGAGATGAGGGCTTGAGAGTTGTCCCTTAGAAAAGCATAATTAAGGCTTGTAGTGAGAGCTCAAAATAGGGAACTCAGCTAATTCTGCACCCAAATGCCAAATCTCGTGGGATAGAGTTCGGAGCTCTCGAGGAACTCGACTAACTTTATAGCAAAGTTCCTTTTATACTTTATATGGTTGTGCTTGTTCTTAATTGTTTCACTTCTATTTTCAGAGCATGGAGTTGAACAATGCTCAATTGTTGGTACATGACGACGTTGCACTGAACAAATTTAGGATTGATCACAGTATTCCCAATGAATTGTAAATAGAGAGGTCTAAACCCAATAAGGATGCCAAGCTAGTCGAGGGTCATGAGAACTAAATCCAAGTTCGCATATGGCTGATCCACTAAGTTGAACTTTGGTTTACTGTCAGTTCTATGCTGAAGGAAGTGATAGAGAGCTGTCATCTCACCTTCATGCAAGCGTTAGTAAACTTTGTCTGGAACATGTTTGCGATGGACACGCTCATACGCCAGCAAGAGCTTCCCTTCAGCACCTCGGACTTGCTGAATGTGTACACCATGGTGCTCCCAAAGAGAGAACCGAGCACCAACTTGCTATAAGGTAATCATTATCAAAAAACTAGAAATTCTGAGCCAGAGATGATGGTCTTTTTTTCTTTCCGAGGCATAATAGCCATATTACGGATAGTAAATTCCCTTGTAGCTTATTTTGTATTGATGCACTTGTTAAAATATTGATTCTAATTTCTTGTATTTTGTTTGGTGTGACAAATTGCAATGAGTTATTTGGGAAGAGGTCTGATTAGTGTAAGGAAGCTATCTAGAGTCTGAACAACAGGCAAGCTTATTGGAAAGTTGTAGATCTTTTGGAGTATGAGCTTCGCCACGTCATCCCGCATTGAGGTGAGCAACTCGATAGAGTCAGTCTTCCAACATTACGAATTTAGTGGTGAGCTTCTCTGCGCCATTGGTTTAGCTTATAAGAGTTTAGTGCCGAGCTTGATGAGAACGTTGTGCTTTCTAGAGATATTGATCTGAATGAAGGGGTCACCTCAAGTTGCTCTAGTTTTATCTCTGTTGATTCTAAAGACAACGAGCAGAAGGAACACGAAGAGGTCAGCCAACTCATAAGGAGGAAGAAAATGGTTGTTAATCTTGTTACTGACCTTGAAGGTCTTGTTGCTGATCCCATTTTGGTTTTTAGCTCGGATCTTGAAGACTCTAACAACCTCACTGTCGTCCCACTCCAGCCTTAGGGTGAAAACATGATCAAACATTCTTATTCAGAAGGCGGTGGTCCTGATTCGAGTTCGAGGGAGGTCAATATTGGTCCAAAGTTTAGGACTCTTAGACAGAAAAAGACTCAAGCATTAGTTGATCCTCCCATAATGCTAGACCCTCCAATTGTCCAAGATCCACCACCAGTTCAGAATCCGGTCATAGCTCTCATTGCGCCTAGTGTGGTCAAGGAAAGCTTGTCAGATGCCCATTTTCTTGACAAGTGTAAAGGGAAGCAGCTTGAGGAAGGTCCTTCAAAGCGATATAAAAAGAAGAGGGGAAACAACTCGGCTTTCACTTTATCTCCAATAAAGAAAGACAAGCTTTAAAAGCCTAAATTTTTTGTCTTTGAGCTCGAGTAACATGTTACAATGGCTTATTTTATGAAGGCTCACTATACCAGCCTGTCTCTAACTCGGGAGGTCATGCTGCCAAATGATGTTGGTGATCTTGCCTTGGAGGGTTAATAGGAGATCCAGGATTTACTAATAATGCAGTAGGTCCAGGTAAGAATATTAGTTTAGTTAAGTCGTTTTTCTTTGCTTCAAAACACTTGGTGATTTTTTGTACTTATTTTTCAGAGCCTCTAGAGAGCATCTGCCATCTCAGAGCGTATGAAGTAGCAATCCTCCGAGCTCAATAAATCCAAAAGTAAGGTAAGTACTCTGAAGAAATAGGCCAAATTGATTTTTCTTGGAGCCGAGTAGATGAAGTTGGATTTTGCTGCTGCAATTCAGGAGCAGTTGAACAAGGCTTTGTGAATCCTTTTTGTTTTGAACAATCTTTTGTATATATGAAACATTTTTCTTTTCCAGCTCGTTCTCACTTAGTTTTCTTTTGGTTTGAAAAATACTTGATGTTTGTATGTTTGAAGCGTATACATAACTTTTTAGTATATCTCAGCTCGGTTTGAACATATCCGTGCCTTAGCTAAAAAATGTCGTGTTGCATGTTTTTTGTTGTGTATATCTCTTGGGGCAGAGCTCAGAAATCACCTAGAGTTCGGCAAACTCTTTTTAAATATCTGCTAAGTGAATGTAGATAAGCCTCGTGGGATAGAGTTCGGAAATCGTGTGGAATTCAGCTAACTCTTCCCCAATGTCTGATAAGTGAACGCAGATAAGCCTCGTGGGATAGAGTTTGGGAATCGGGTAGAGTTCAAGCCCATGCTCTTGAATAGCAGTTCAACTGACTCTTCCCAAATTGCTTTTCTCTGACCTTGTCTTGTAGTGCTTAAGCCCATGCTTGAGCGATTCTACGGATTAGCCTTGCATATTTAGGACATCTCAATCTCATGGTCATTGATTAGTCACGCTTCTTTAAGAACTCAAGCTTATGTTTGATTAGCTCGATGACTAGTCTCGCGCTTTTCTTTAGGACCACCTTAGCTTGTGCTTAGGTAGATAGGGAGTACCTCCTAATATAAATCATTTTTAGAAAAGAATGCGGACCTTTCTATTGACCAAGCTAGATATACTTTTCACAAAGTTTGAACAAAGTTCTTTTTTTGTGTGTGTGATCAGACTTTTTGTGTAATAAGAAAAGTATCTAGTTTTGACAATATTGTTAAATAGAGTTTTAGGCAATAATTTTTTAGAAGTGTAACTGATATATATATACGAGCTCGATTCAGAGAATTACATTTTATTGATAGTACTTCCTCATATTGTTGGAATTCCAACTTCTCAGAATTTGTTTGCCTTCGTGGTCTTCGAGATGGTATGCGCCCTTACCGAGGAGCTTAGTTATGGACCCTCCCATTTGAGACTGAGCTTCCCACACACTGAGTCCTTTGTGTTTCCAACAACTTTCCTTAAAACAAGGTCTTCAACTAAGAATTGTCTGTGTTGGACTTTATGATTATACATCTTGGCTAATTGCTTCTGATAGTCTACCATCCGTATTAGTGCATTTTCTCTTTGTTCGTCAGCAAGATCGAGGTACCGAGCTAAGATCTCCGCATTGTGACTGACATCGTATGCTTCGGTTTGTATTGTGGGAAAATCGACCTTCAGCGGGATTACAACTTTGAATTCGAAAGCCAAAACATATGGCATTTCGTTCGTTGCTTTTCGCGATGTGGTCCGATAGGCCCACAAAACGTTTAGGTGTTCCTTGATCCATTTTCCCTTGGTTTTTTGAAGCCTCTTTTTTATTTTGTTCATGATTGTCTTGTTGGTGGCCTCGGTTTGCTCATTGCACTAAGAGGAACTCTGTGTTGAGTTGTAGAATTTGATCTTCAGTTGCTCTAACAAGTCCTTGACAATTTAGCCCACGAACTGAGTCTCATTGTCTGATATGAAAGCTTTGGGGATAACCAACCTTGATAAGATGTTTTTACGGATGAATCTGATCACGTCTGCCTTTCTAATTTGGGCTAGTAGTTCGGCCTCCACCCATTTGGTAAAATAGTCTGTGGCTGCTAACAAAAAAATTCTCATTCTTTGGAGCTTGGGGAAAGACCCTCACGATATCCATTTCCCATTAGGCAAAAGGCCATGGACTGATGAGAGTGGTCAAGTCCGTTATTGGCTGATGGATTAAGAGGAAGAATATCTAACATTTTATACATTTGCAGATGTATAATTGAGCATCTTTCTACATGAAGGGTCACCAATACCCCTGAGTCAGATCTCGGTGAGCCAATGATCTTCTCCCAGAGTGTAGTCCTCAAATGCCTTCATGGATCTCGAATAGCAAGTCTTCAACAAGGCTTGGATGGACGCACAGTAGGTAGGGCCCTAAATATGATCTTTTGTACAATTTCTCTATTGGGGAGATCCAAAAATGTATTGCTTTTATTTGAAGTTTGTGCGCCTCTTTCTTGTCTTCTGGTAGCTTGTCATGTCGTAAAAAAATTGTAATTGGGTACGTCCAGCTCGGTCCAAGCTCAATGTTGACTAAAAAGATTCTTGATCCATTTCGTAAATGGGAACTGAGATCAAATCGATTGCAATGGTCCGACCAATTTTTCCTTCGAAAACTGATGCCAAGCCTACCAAAACATCTACATTTGAATTTAATTCCCTCCCTACTTGCTCGATTTTGACTGCTTTGAATTCGGTGATGACGGTATTTGTGATTGCCAAGTACTTAGCCATTTTGGCTGCCCGAGCTTCGAATTTTCCTTTGACTTGGTTAACTACCAGTTTTGAATCACTAAAAATATGAAGCTTAGGAACCTTCAACTTGCTGGAAGACCAAAGTCCCGCAATGAAAGCCTCGTACTCGACCTCATTATTTGTTGTTGAGAAATTCAGCTTAAGGCAATGCTAAAAAACTACCCCTTCAGGACTTTTCAGCACCACTCCTTCCCCCTTTCCTTACCTCTAGGTTGCTTTTTGCTTCGTCAACCAACATTTTCCAAGCTGAGAAAAGATCAATTTGAGGTGATTCCATGAGGACCTCGGGACCCTTATTGCTATCCCCATCCATGGTTTTCTTTACACCTTGAGGTGGTTCTTTGATAACCTTGGGTCCCTCAAGTGCTAATTTGGTCTCAATTGATGATCTTGCCGAGCTATTCACTTTTTTGTGTGCAGACACATGACAACTCTGCTCTGAACTCACAGTTCGGGGTAAGAACTTTGCAAAAAAATCAACCAAGACTTGTTCTTCGATTGCTTCCATCTGTAGAAATTTTATGTCCAATTGGCCGAGCTTTATAACCCATTTGGAAAATCATCCGAACAAGTCCGCTTTTGTTAAAATATGTTTGAGTGAAAACTCGGCGTTAATTACGATGGGATGTGCTTGAAAATATTGCATGAGTTTTCACGAGGTTAGAACTATAGCCAACACCAATTTTTCCAGTGGCAGATATCTCATTTGGCAATTCGTAAATATCTTGCTAACAAAATAGATCGGGCGTAGCTTTCCACCTACCTCCTTTAGAAGTACCGAGCTAACGACATGTTCCGAGAGAACGAGATAGATGTAGAGTAGTTCTCTCTCATCCGGAGTGGAAGGAAGTGGTAGTTCAGTTATATATTTTTTGAATTGTTGGAGTGCGAGTTCGCATTCCTTATGCTATAGAAATTTTGTATTTTTATGAAGGAATTGAAAAAATTAACGACATTTGTTAGAAGACTTACTAATGAATCGGCTATGTGTTGTCGCCATTCTAGTTAGTTTTTGAACTTCCTACGTAGTCTTTGGGCTTACATGGTCATTGATTGCCGTAATTTGCTCTGGATTTGCCTCGATACCTCACCAAGTTACCAGGTGTCCTAGGAATTTTTCTGAGCTAACTCCCAAGGCACACTTGGCTGCGTTTAATCTAGTTTGTGTTCCTTCAATATTGCGAACACTTCGGTGAGGTCCTTCAAGTGGTCTGGTTCTTTTTTGCTCTTGCCCACAATATCATCAATGTAAGTGTTTATGGTTTTTTCCATGATTGGTTTGGACATTTTTTAACCCGAAGGGCATGACTTTGTAGAAAAACATACCACGAGGGGTGATAAAGGCAGTCTTCTCTTAGTAGGGCTCATGCATTGTGATCTGATAATAACCTTGGTAAGCATCCAAAAAACTCATCCTGGCATGACCCAAGGTAGAGTCAACTAGTTGATCAATTTTTTTCAAAGGGAAGCAGTCTTTTGGACAAGCTCGGTTGAGGCTTGTGAAGTCAACACAAACCTTTTACTTGCCAGTTTTCTTCTTGACCACAATACCTTTGTGATTGCACTCACCTCTTTTAGTTTCTTAACTTCCTCTATCACTACGTCCACGTGTTCGGTGCCAATCCTTCTTCCTCGCTGCTTTATTGGACGAGCCTTAAGAAAGATGTTCAGCTCATGTATGATAAAGCTAGGGTCAATCCTGGGCATCTCGTATGGAGTCCATGAGAAGAACTTGATATTAGCTATTAGGAACTCCATGATCTTAGTTCTCTCTCGTTCCTTCAGATTTGCACCGGTTAGGAAGAGACAATCCAAGTTTGGCTTATTGAGCTCGTAGCGTATCAAGTCTTTCAGGACTTTGGCTTCGGGGTTTCTACCAACATCTTCCAGGACCTCTAGCTATTCTTTAACTAGTTGTACCTCTTTTGTGGTTCCCTTCGTGAAGACCGTGGCAAGCTAGCATTGTTTGGTTGTTACTTGGTCTAAGTAAAGGGTTTTTTACCTTGGGCGGTAGGTAATTCAATGACTTGGAGTAGCGTGGAAGCAACTCCTTTCAGCCTGTGTAACTAGGCTCGTCCAACGATCGCATTATGGGGGAAATCAATATCGACCAGGACGACCTCTATCACCAACTCTTGGGAACTAACTTGGATTTTGAGGGTTACAGTTCCCAAAGTCTAACGAGACAGAGCATTAAACCCGACTAAAACAGCTCGGGAAGGCTTTAAGTCAGCGTGTGATAGCTTAAGTTGTTTGAATAGTCATAGTACATCACCTCGACCAAACTTCCTGTGTCTACTATGATCTTTTTTACGTCGTAATTGTTGATCTAGAGATGGATGACCAAAGGGTCAGTGTGGGGATACAGGACCAATTCTAGATCATCTTTGGATAACGTGACGCTTCCCAGCTCGTACATGACTTGTATCTGTTTCTTAGCCATTGGTTGGACCGAGAGGACCTTATGCATTTACTTGACAATGCGGGTTGTTTGGTTGTCACTTGGTCTAAGTAAAGGGTTTTTTACCTTGGGAGGTGGCTAATTCAATGACTTGGTATAGCGTGGAAGCAACTCCTTTCATCCTATGTAACTAGGCTCGTCCAACGATTGCATTATAGGGGAAATCAATATCGACCATTACGAACTCTATCACCAACTCTTGGGAACTAACTCGGATTTTAAGGATTACAGTTACCAAAGTCTAGTGACACAGAGCATTAAACCCGACTAAAAAAGCTCAAGAAGTCTTTAAGTCAGCGTGTGATAGCTTAAGTTGTTTGAATAAATCATAGTACATCACCTCGACCAAGCTTCTTATGTCTACTACGATCTTTTTTACGTCATAATTCAACAGCTCGTACATGGCTTGTCTTGATTTCTTAGTCATTGGTTGGACTGAGAGGACCTTATGCATTCGCTTGACAATGTGGGTTATTTTGTTGTCACTTGGTCTAAGTAAAGGGTATTTTACCTTGGGCGGTGGTTAATTCAATGACTTGGTATAGCATGGAAGCTACTCCTTTCATCTTGTGTAACTAGGCTCGTCCAATGATCGCATTATAGAGGAAATCAATATCGACCATGACGAACTCTATCACCAACTCTTGGGAACTAACTTGGATTTTAAGGGTTACAATTATCAAAGTCTAGTGACATAGAGCATTAAACCCGACTAAAAGAGCTCAGGAAGTCTTTAAGTCAGCGTGTGATATCTTAAGTTATTTGAATAAGTCATAGTACATCACCTCGACCTAGCTTCCTGCGACTATTAGGATCTTTTTTACGTTGTAATTGTGACTGAGAGGACCTTATGCATTTGCTCGACAATGCGGATCTCCCTCATGATTCTATTCTCGAGATTGGAGTGATTTCTGCCCTCTATTATGGGAATAGTTCCCAGTGGAAGGTCCTCCTCCAAGGAATCGTCTACTTTGTCATTGCCTCGGTCAAACCTAAGGTTAGGTCTTACCTTGGCTTCCTTTGCCTAAGTTTTCTCTTGATCAACGTACTACTTCGTCATTGGTTCTTTGAAGACCACGTTGATTCCATGTCTCACCCGACTTTCGTACTCTAATTGATTCTCTCTGCTTTTTGGATACCCCATCACCCTTAAAGAAGTCCCTGTGTCTCGTTTTGCCTGTCAGACATCGTCCTCCAACTGAGCAAACATTTTGATCCAAGTCATGAGATCTCGGAGGTTAGTGGGAGGGTTGAGCATCAAGTACTCCCAAATTTTTTCTCTTGGGGTCAACTCAAATTTGTAGCTGAGCATAGCAAGCTCTTTTGAACACTCCTCTCTCTCAGTGTAAAATTATCAATAACATTTGATGTAGTTGCAAAATGATTCATTCTTGCCTTTTTGAATAGTCAAAAGAGAGTTGACACCCTTCGGTGCCTTTGTGTTGATGACGAATCGTGTCACAAATGATTCAATAAGTTGGTGGAATCTTCGGATGGATCCAACAAGGAGTTTATTGAACCATTTCAATCCGAGGCCCCCAAGCTCAATGAAAACACTCTACACATGAAGGGCACGAGATGGTTCCAAAGTGCTATTATCTGTCTGAAATGACTAATGTGGAACCTCAGGTCAAACTTCCCATCATAAGGAGTGAGCTTTGGAGGAGTGAATTTTTTTCGGAGGATCCATTCCCTCGATCTCGGGAGAGAACGGAGTCTGGTACCTCAAAGAAGTGCTCCATTGGCTCGATCATGGCAGTTCAATTTATTAATTTTTTTGGGATTCTAGTTTTTGTGACTACTGCTTTTTCAGTGAGCAATTTTTCTTGTAAATCTCTTTATCAACTTCGCTTGATGTTTAGGGACTCACAAAGATTCACGTCAGAATGAATTCGGCTAGGTGATCCCCTTCGTTTACCCATCGCCACTATTCTACTATTACTTCAGCTCCCCGCCTCGTTAGGGGATTTTGCTTGTTTTCCCTTCCTGCTTCCCCAAGGTCGGTCCCTTTGTCTATTGGATCTAACCTCGGATGTTTCTTCCCTAACTCTTGGAACCAATTTCATCATGATATTAGCTACCAATATTCGTGTTAGCTCAGCCAACTGAGTTTTCAAAAGCCTAACGGTGACGTCTCGACACTCATTTCCACCCTTGGGGAGCAACTGACATGGCTTCTACTTGCAGGGCGCCTTGGTCGCCCTCTGAGCATAGCCCAATAGTTTATTACCTCTATCGCCCGGAGTTCTGGGCACCAGAGGTTGCTCCCACTAGGTTTTGTGACTATTGGAGCCATTGTTACTTTCAGATGCCATTTTGCGAATGTCTATGTCGATTTTTTGCAAACGGCACTAATTATGGGTGATAGATTACCAAATATGAAGTAGGATATCGAAGATAGACAACTGCGATGGCGTATTAGCAGTTAATAGTGGCTCCTAGGGAATGCAGGTGGATGCACCAAACTACAAGACAATAATAGTGAGAAAGACTGTAGAAGTAGTCCCGTGACAATTCTCAGTCGATCAAGTTAGATGACCGGAGGTGACAAGTGAATGTAGAGAGAGAAAGAGAGAGAGTTTTAGCTTAGAATGGTTTCCATTGCGTACCTTTGAGAGAATTAGGGTTGGCCTGATATAGCACAATTCAACGCTAACTGTCATGTCATTGGACAGAGTGAAGCTCGACGCATGCTTAGATCTGCTGACTGTTGTGTCAGTGAGTAGGCGGCTGACCTAGTCATGCCCTTAGGGCCTGGTCGGTAACTAGCCATCATGCAGTCGATGTCTCGATACAAGCGTAGGGGTTGTCAGAGGGAACCTCGCCATAAGTTACCTTCTGTCATTCGATGTGCCTCGGGATCGCCGCCGACTATTTCCCCTCGACCAAGCTTCGGCACGGTGACCGTGCCGATCTTGCTATAGTACGATAGCTCGGCAGTGATGTTTGACTTTGCTCGAACAAAGCTAAAGTCCGATTGTGTCTCGATCG
>BRYF01000029.1:11792500-11795000 GCA_030159135.1 Actinidia polygama | reverse complement strand
ATGCTTTAGGGTATTTAATAGATGAAAATTTTATAATTTATGTTAATCAGGATGAATGAAAACCACAATCGATTCGTTCTTCAAGAGAAAAGATTCTCAAAATTTAAAAGCTAGTGGATCAACTTTCGTAGAATCCTCTAACTCTAATGTTGAAGCTTCAATCCTCGAGTATCGTCTTCTAAAGCTCCTAGAATTGAATCCGAAGCAATTTATATCTCTTCTTTAGAACGTGATCCTGAATTACGTCGACAAATATCAGACTATCCTATCAACCACCAGGATGAAATCCAAAGAGCTTATATCAAAGTAGGGCCTTATCAACATGTTCCTCCAGAATATCCCCAATCTAGTGATAAACATCGTCGCCGCTTTCAAGCTTCACAGTTTAAGCTATTTCCAGATTGGTTGGAATATTCTCTAACCAAAGATGCCGCATTTTGCCTTCCATGTTATCTTTTCAATAAGCCAAGAGGACGCTCTTGATCGGGTGCATTCATTGTTGATGTCTTTCAATCATGGAAGAAAGTTAATGATGGAGAAAATTGTGTTTTTCTAACTCATGTTGGAAAAGATTCCAACTCTTTGCACAAGAGTGCTGTGAAGTGTTGTCAATATCTAGCTAATTAGTCTCAACAAATTGCAAATAACCGTTTGCGGTTAAAGGCATCCATAGATGTTGTTAAGTGGCTCATATTCCAAGCTTGTGCTTTCAGAGGTCATGATGAACGTCCTGATTCAAAAAATAGGGGCAACTTTTTTGAAATGATAAAGATTTTAGACTCTTATAATAAAGAGGTAGTTGCAGTTGTGTTAGAGAATGCTACACAAAATGTTCATAGAAGTGAAAAAAAAAATAGTACAATTTGTATATAACTTTGCTAAGAATAAGATTATTAAAATTTTATTGTCAATTTTACAAGTGTACAGTTTGGCCCCTCAAGTACGATTCCTTCGTCCGCACTGAATATATGTACATAGATTCTCTTCACGAAAGCTTGAAGACTTGATCTTTCTTTAACTTTTCTCGATCTCATTTTTTTTTACTCTACAGTTTTTCTACAGGTTATATATAAAGAGATACATATATAGAGGAAATATATATACAATATATATACACAGATTCTCTTTACAAAATCCCGATGACTTGATCTTTCTCTCACTTCTCTCTCTCTCTAAATTTCTTACTAGTTTAGTCTGATTTCCATATCAATTCTTCTTAAGATCGCTTTGGGATATTAATTTTATAAATAGTGGCATATGCATGTAGATTTATTTCTATTTTTTCTTATTATTATGAGGAATGAGTAGATCAATTTCTGTAACCAAGTGTTGTGTACAAATTTATGCAGAGGTACATATACAGAAGCCTGAAGACTGATCTCTCTCTTTCATTTCTCACTTTTCTCAATCTTAATTATTTTATAAAATTTCCTCTTTTAATCTAATTTTCATAAGAATTCCTCTCACGTGACTCTCTAATTCAGTGTTCTTCTATTTATTTTATTTGAATTAGTACTTAAATTTGATTCATAATATTATGAGTGTAGCTATTCTTTTTGTGATTTTACGTGACTACTTAGATTCAATTTCTGTAACCAGGTTAAGAACAGAAATACAAAAATGCAAACAATAAAGAGAGACACATACAGAAAATTCAGAAATATAAAGAGATAATACATATATTACATGTATAGACAGAGATACAGATATATAAAAATTCAAAATACACAGAAAATACATACACTATATGTACTCTTGCATGAAAATTTTGGCAGTTTATATAGGCAGAGATATTATACAGAAAATACATACCATATATGTAGACGTACTTCACAAAAGCATGAAAACTAACTTTTCTTGAGCTTATATATGCAAAATTTCGTTTCTAATGTAATTTCCATAGCAACTCCTCTAATGTAAATCTCTTATTCACCATTCTTCCATTTCAAGCTCGTTTTGGTACATAAATTTGATTTATACTAGTATATACATGTAAATGTATATCTATTTTTTTTCTGATTCTACTTCAATTTGGTAGGTTATATAGAGAGTTATACAGAAAATGGAATATATAGGGGCTCATGGTGTTTCTATGTTGCAATTTGGAGGATACTTGTGGCCTTTCTGCTTTGTAAATTTAAGTCGACTTTTTTATGACTTGATTTCGGTATCTTGTTGTCTTTAGGAATTTTGCAGTGACTTGAGGTATCGAAAAAGTAAAAAAGAGGACCATATTTTTTTTTAAAAATCCACTAATGACAAAATTGGCTACACTAGCCCAAAAGCTGACCAGATTTCTCACCAAAGCTGATATAACAAAGAATGCTCTGTGTGATTTAAATATTTGTAATTAGAAGCTTTTTTGTCGTACATACGATGAAGTTGTTTATAACTCAAAAGCTCACCAAAGCTAATACTATAATTAAAAAGAATTTCCACGTATGGCTTCTCACAGTATATCATATCCATTCTGATGCTGCGTATAAGTGTGCTTGTGAAC
>BRYF01000029.1:11740000-11742500 GCA_030159135.1 Actinidia polygama | reverse complement strand
AAGAGAGTGAAGAATTAGAAATTCAATATGAGCATTTTACTCCGATCCATTGGATGTTAGAGATATAGATAAGGATTATCTTATCACTTGTGATTTAAAGCTTTAGATTAGGTTTAGAGATAATAATTAGTGTAGTCGTATATTTATCTCTACATGTCTACTAATATGGTTGTATTGATGTAACTATTTGAGTTGAGTAAATAGTGCTATTAATCTCTCCAGTGGACGAAACCCACCATGACCGAACCAAATAACTCTCGTGTGATCTTCTCTCTTGTGTACTACTATTTTTCATTTTCTTCACTTTTTTACTATCTTCTTTAATTCTCTTATTCTTACCCACAAGCTAATTTCTCAAAACAATAATCACTTCCGTCTTCTCCATCTACCCTAGTATGTTGCCCCTTTTGCATTGCATGGTTATTCTTTGTGTCATCAAACACTTTATGGCAATTACTTCAATTTTGTGACCATAAGCATTGGATCACATTTCAACTCTTGCAGACTTCTCTTTGCACACCTAAAAATGGCATGCACTTTAGCAACACTAGGTTCTCCTTGTTGTTTGGACTTTTGATGTAGTTAAAAAAGTTGATGTCTCTCATCTCTCTTGAAGAAGATGTTGTTTCTCATCTCCCTTGGAGACTTTTGCAAAATACGAAGATTTAAGATTTTGTTTTCATTATTATTTATTATTCTTTATGTAAAAATAAGAGAGAGAAAATTTAGATTTAAAAAAATCAAGATGATCATGTCTCTTCCATCCACGCTCATCTTGAGGGTGCATGTTAGAGATATTGATAAGACTTATCTTATTATTGGGGATTTGAATATTAAGATGAGGTCTATAGATAATGATAGGTGTGATTTTATTATCTCTAGTAAATTATAAATGTGATTGTATCTTTTAACTATTTGAGTGAGTGAAAATAGTACTATTGATCTCTTCATATACGTAGGTCATCATGTCTAAACCACGTATGTCTCTCTTGTCTCTCGTATATTTTCATCTTTACTTTTCTATTTCTATACAAAGTAACACGCCAAAATTGATAAATGATTCTAGCACTAAACACGGTGACCGACTAGGTCAATGACTAAACACAAAGGTGGACCCACCCCTATATCTATTCGGTGACCAAGCCTAAAAATGTGGTTCATATATGTCATTTTGCATGGAGGATTTGGACTACTTGTCTAAAATGGTGGGGAACTATATCCTGGACTATGCTAACATGTTGTGTGTGGTGGTGGATTACCAAATATGAAAGAGGATATCGATGATAGACATTTGCGGTGGCATATCAGCAGTTAACGATGGCTCTTAGGGAATTTCGATGGTTGCACTGAACTATAAGTTAATAACAGTGGGAAAGGCTGTCAAAGCTATCTCAGGACAACTCTCCGACGGTCAAATTAGATGACCGGAGGTGGCAAGTGAATGTAGAGAGAGAGAGAGCTTTATCTTAGAATGACTTCCATTGCGTACCTTTGAGAGAATAAGGGTTGGCCTTATATAGCACACAATTCAGCGTGTGCCTGGAAGCACCAGCTGTCTTGTCATTAGACAAACTACAACTCGGTGCGTGCCTGGACGCACTGACTGCTATGTCAGTGAGTAGGCGGTTGACTCAGCCATGTCCCTAAGGCCTAGTTGGTAGTTAACCAACATGTATTCAATGTCTCGATCCAGGTGTGGGGGTTATCAAAGAGAACCTCTCTATACAAGTTATCTTTTGTCATTTGATGTGTCTAAGAATCGCCGCCAACTGTTGCCCCTCGACCAAGTTTTGGTTAGCAACCCTGCCGAGCTTGCTATAGAGCGATAACTCGGCAATGATGCTTGGCTTAGCTCGGATAGAGCTAATGTTTGATAGTGTCTCAACCGAGCTCCGACATAGAGACCGCTCTGAGCTTGCTACATAGCAATAGCTTGATGGCGGTGCCTGCCCTAGCAAGGCTAGAACTTGTAATTATGTACTTTGTCCCCTTATAATTGTACCTCAATTCGCATAAGCTGGGTTAATGCTAGCCGAGGTCATGTGAGTTATATGTCCGTGTTTGTCAAATATAGAAGTTTGGCTTGGCAGGTTTTCTAGTGCCTACCCTGTCTATTTATTGTACAAACCTGTCATTTCACCACACTAATATGCCATGCATCTTGGTCTGGTGCATTTTGAGCTTGCCCTTAGAAGTTATTTGGTTTGGACGCGTGGTGAGAGGACTGCCACGTGTTTACTTCTGATTGGTTTAGGGACAGAAGTTTTACCTACGAAACGATGCACCTTAGGCACTTTCCTATCATTTCAACTACTGTATAAGTCTGTTCATTTTCCTTGGTCATTGTTTATCCCAACCTTTGAGAACCTTCTAGAGAGAGAAAACGTGAGACCCCAAATTGCTTCTGTCTAGTCGTTACTTCTTCCATCGATTCTATTTTCAAAAACCGTCCTCCGTTCTTCCGTCGCCCAGTTTTTGCCTTTTGACATTCTTCAGACAA
>BRYF01000029.1:11730000-11732500 GCA_030159135.1 Actinidia polygama | reverse complement strand
GATTATGTCCACCTCTCTGATTGGGGCTAGTGGTTCGACCTCCACCCATTTGATAAAATAGTCCATGGCTGTTAACAAAAATTTCTTGTTCATTAGAGCTAAGGGCAAGACCCCCACGATATCCATTTCATTGGACAAAGGGTCATAGACTGGTGATAGGGGTCAAGTCCCTTGTTGGCTGATGGATTAATGGGAAGAATAACTCACATTTTATACATTTGTGGATGTATACTTGGGCATTTTTCTATATAAAGGGCCACCAATACCCCTGAGTTAGAGCTCGGTAAGCCAATGATCTTCTCTCGAAGTGTAGTCTGCAAATGATTTCATGGATCTCAAATAGCACATCTTCAATAAGGCTCGGGTGGACGCACAGTAGGTAGGGCTCCGAATATGATCTTTTGTACAAGTCCTCTATGGGGGAGATCTAGAACTGTGCTGCTTTTATTCGAATTTGTGCACCTCTTCATTGTCTTCTAGCAGCTTGTTATGTCGTAAAAAAATTGCATTTGGGTACATCCAGCTCAGTCCCAACTCAGTGTTGACTAGGATAGATTTTTGATCCATTTCGTGACTGCGAACCAAGATCAAATTGACTGTAATGGTCCAACTAGTTTCTCCTTCGAAAACTGATGTCAAGCCTGCCAAAAGGTCTGCATGTGAATTTAAGTCCCTTTCTACTTGCTCGATTTTGAATTCTTTGAATTTAGTGATGAGGGTCTATACGATTGCCAAGTTCTTTGCCATCTTGGCTCCTCAAGTTTTGAATTTTCCTATGATTTGGTTGACTACTAATTTTGAATCACTAAAAATATGAAGTTTGGGAACCTTCATCTTGCTGTTGGGAAAGCCTCGTACTCGACCTCGTTATTTGTTGTTGGGAAATTCAACCTAAGGCAATGATCGAAAACTATCCCTTCGGGACTTTCAGCACCACTCATGTCCCTGTCCCTGCCCCTGCCTTTGCCTCTAGGCTATTTTTTGCTCTGTCAATAAATATTTTCCAAGCTAAGAAAAGATCAATCTGAGGTAGTTCCATGAGGACCTCAGGACCCCTTAGTGTTATCCTCAGTCGTGGTTTTCTTTGAACCTTCAGGTGGTTCTTTGATAACCTTGAGACCCTCAAGTGCTAATTTGGTCTCAATTGATGATCCTACCGAGCTATTCACCTTTTTGTGTGCAAATGCAGGGCAGCTCTTCTTTAGACTCATAGTTCAGAGTGAGAACTCTACAACAAAATAACCAAGAATTGTTCTTCAATTGTTACCATCAGCAGAAACTTTATGTCCAATTAGCCAAGCTCTAGAACCCATTTGGAAAGTCATCTGGACATGTCCTCTTTTGTTAAAATATGTGTGAGCAAAAACTCGGCGTAAACTGCGATGGAATGTACTTTGAAATAGTGCATGAGTTTTCATGAGGTTTGAACCAAAGCCTACCCTAGTTTTTCTAGTGGCAGGTACCTCATTTGGCAATCTATAAACGTCTTGCTAACGAAATAGATTGGGCGCTGCTCTCCACCTACCTCCTTTAGGAGCACCGAGCTAACGACGTGTTCCAAGATAGCAAGATAGATGTAGAGCAGTTCTCTCTCATCTGGGATAAAAAGAAGTAGTGATTCGGTTAAGTATTTTTTGAATTGTTGGAATGCGAGTTCGCATTCCTTATTCTATAGAATTTGTTTATTTTCATGAAGGAGTTAAAAAAATGGACAGCATTTGTTAGAGGATTTACTGATGAATCGGTTAAGTATTGCAGCCATTCTAGTTAGTTTTTGAACTTCCTTCGTAGTCATCGGGCTTACAGGGTCTTGCTTGCCATAATTTGCTCTGGATTTGCCGCAATCCCTCGCCAAGTTACCAAATGTCCTAGGAATTTTTCTGAGCTAACTCCAAAGGCATACTTGGCTATGTTTAATCTCAGTTTGTATTCCTTCAATATTGCGAACACTTCAGCAAGGTCCTTCAAGTGGTCTGGTTCTTTTTTGCTCTTGACCACCATGTCATCAATGTAAGCATCCATGGTCTTGTCCATGATTGGTTTGAACATTTTGGTGATCATTCTTTGATATGTGACTCTGGCATTTTTAACCTGAAGAATATAACCTTGTAGCAAAATATACAGTGGGAGTGATAAAGGCAGTCTTCTCTTAGTCGGGCTCATACATTTCTATCTGGTGATAACCTCGGTAAGCATCCAAGAAACTCATCCTAGCATGAACCTAGGTAGAGTCGACCAGTTGATCGATTTTGTCAAAGGAAAGTACTCTTTTGGACAATCTCAGTAGAGAATTGTGAAGTCAACGCAGACTCTTCCCTTGCCAATTTTCTTGTTGACCACAACTGTAATTGTATAGCCATCTCTAGTAAAGAACCTACGTGATTGCACTCACCTCTTTTAGTTTTTTAACTTCCTCTATCAATGCGTTCACTTGTTCGGTTGCAGACCTTCTTTCCTGCTGCTTTATTGGACATGCCTCAAGAAAGACGTTCAGCTCATG
>BRYF01000029.1:11695000-11702500 GCA_030159135.1 Actinidia polygama | reverse complement strand
CTTTTGTGTGGCTTGAGCCTCACATAAAGTGAATCTAGTTCAAATCTTTTATTTTCTCACAATCCTACAGTAAACACAGGGCATGTTTGATTGATGGATTTGAGCACAAAATTAAATAAAAAATTTGTGGGAATTGTATTAGGGTTGTGGGATCAGTGATATTGACACAAACTCTTGGTTAGAACTCGTATCTGAAAATCGGCTTACAAGAAGAGGGTGCCTAAGAGCTTATATTCAAGTGTTTAGACCTAATTTTAATCGATATGATATTAAGGATCATAACGTATTTCAAATAGTGTAATCAGAAATCGCATAGGATCAAATATGGATTCAGTTCAACTCTCTTCGAGAAGAGAATGACAAAAAATAGTTGCTTCATTGGTTAGGCAAATCTTTTGTCAAAGTTTGGTGTTGCTATTTTTGTGCACATTACCAAACTTGCCACAGCATCGATGTTTTTGATATGTAGCAACTTTTATCTAACAATACAAAATGAGTAGTGTCAAAGTAGCACTCAAATCATCTAATACAAAATGACTTTGCTAAAATTGCACATGCTTTTCGTTTGACCAATGTTTTCATCTGAAAAAAACAAACAAAAAAATGTAGACTCTTTTAATATAGATGCGGCTTGGGAAAATCTTAGTTCTGATGGGCCAAAATTGGGCCCGTGTTATGACCTGGTTTTGGACGATTTCGGCCCACTAAATGGCCTAAAGTCTCCTTATGTGTGGGCCTTCGCGCGAAAATTTCCTTATGATGCACTAGGCTACATTCTTTTCCAGAATATTGATTTTTAATGAACGAACATTTTTTTTGAAAAAATACTAAAAGATACATCCAATTCTCAAAAATCATTGTCGATAAAAAATGACGAATGATTTTGTTCTCAAAAACAATTTCTAAAAAGGTATTCTGCTAAATTAATTTTGAAAACTCAAAAAATAAAAAGATAGATTTAAGCATTGAAGTGCTTTTGGGGTCCGGAGTGTTTCGTGTACAAAAAAGCCCCTTGAATCACTCATAATTTAAAAATCAAAATCATATTTAAATAAAGGAAATAATTTTCATCCTCTAGCCTATATCTTTTTTTCTCCCCTCCCATTACTTGCAAAAGTATATCTATATATCTATATACTAGTGGGGAGTATGCCCGTGCTATGCCCGTCCACGCGGCACCCTTAATGCGCCGATCAAAAAAAAACTAGGAAATATAAAATGTTCATTTATTGCCGCTGCCACGCGGCATGTTCTGAGGCATTGTTAATATTATGCCCCCACCTCGCCGGGATACGGCTACCCACGCTGATACTCGAAGACGCCAAGTGTCCCATCTCGGCGTCATCGAGTAGGCGGCTATTGATGTGGGTAAAAAAGAGCAGACTATTATTCCCAATGGATGGTTTCGCCCATATATCTCGCCATTGATATCAACAGAAATACGTACCCGTCTCGCCCAAACGACTATCTCACCTCCGTCTCGTGCCCACCTCCGAGAAGACCCCCCACGTGGATCTCTCTTCACATGAAAACTGTGATATTCTCTCCGGCAGTCTAGCCTATAATCTCGGATTACTCTCCAGTTGGCAAGATCTCCTAATTCATCTCCATTATCTCCGGGGTAGACCTCCAAACAGATCCATCCGAGGATCTCGGCACGATCGCCGCATAATTCGCCATCGCTCCACTATATAAAGGCCGCTCTCCCCTACTTCTAAGGTACGCTCAATACACACACCTCACTGTGTTATTGCATGAATAGAGCTTTGATTTACTTCTTATCCTCATATCACCTTTGTCTGATCTCCACACTGGAGGGGTTTTGAGCGGCCTCGCCCAGGTCGATTACGTTTGTTCTCCTGCGCAGGTCGCCCAGATCTTTCCGAGGTCCTTACCTCACCGCTTCGAGCAATATTGACTGTTGGTTGCTCGCCCCCACCCCCCAGATTTTTACCACAACATCATCAATCATCATGTTCCACCGCTGACCGCTTCTCTCTCTCATGTCGGCAGTAATCTTCAGCTAGGGTTTATAAAGGCTTTTCTCGTACAATCATGAATCACCAACCCTTTTCTTCCCCTCTTGTATTGGGTTATATATATATTAGAAATTGCTTGTGCTTAAAAATACTACATAAAAAAATCACTTTTTAGGTATATTGGTTAAATTTTTACATTCTAAAAATCAGATAAAATATATATTTTATACATATACGAAGAGATACACTGCTATAAAATTTAAAAAAATTTGCTAGTTTGGAAGAAATGAGGAGAAAAAAGATGTGTTTTAATTTATTTTTTTGTGGGTCCCACTAAAAAATAATCAAATAAATAAAAAATATGTTCAGTTTTAAAGAATTTTTGTCCATTAGATAAGAATCTTTGTAGGTCTCATACATTTAAGAAGAAAGAAATGATATTTTTATATTGTTTTTCTTTTTAACATCTATAAATATAAATTTAAGATGCTAACCTATAGCACTGACCAAACGAAGTACTGCTTCCATATTTTGATATTGTTCTACTCTTTAACTCTTTTTCTCAATTGAGAAGAGTGTATGAGAATGAGAAGATGCAACTCGCATCAGTTAGACTCCAATCTAATATTTATGCTGGGTAAGTGAGCTCCTTACCCAGTCTCCCGTCTTACCCGCTAACCCCCTTTTAACTTTTCGTAACTTTTTTCTTTGGTTTGTTTGCTTTGTGGTAATTTCAGTCTCATAACAAAGTAGTTCGACTTCGAGTAAATTTCATTTTCCACTTTTACATAAAACTATTCTCGTAAAAAAATCTTAGATAATCATCAATTTTAATTTAAATGAAAAGTTCATTTTGAAGGAATACTTTTCTCAATAATTTCTATTAAAATCTTTTAAAACCACCATAAATTAGGAAATGAACATGTTAAGGAAAACAAACGTTTTCATGGGACCTTTTTTGTTTGTGGGACCTTGTTTCTTTTATTATGTTTCATTTTTGTACAACCAAGTGGAAGCCTTGTTTTTTATTTGGCTGACAATTGTCACAATTCTATTATCTTTTCTTGGGTAAATTACCAATACCACTCCTGAGGTATTGATCAAACACAGTCAAACCCTTCATGTTCTGTAAATTACAAATACTCCCTTACCAATAATTGGTGTTAACATATAATATAAAATGACCATTATGCCCTCCTTAGCTTAGCATAGTTCTCAACGATGGTGACCACCCCACTGGAGAATACCCCAAATCCATCCCTCTTATGCATCACCTCTAGTCCACCCAACTACTTTAACACCAGTCACCGCCACTACCACTCACAAACCACACCATAGCACCCCTAAAAAACCACCGCCACCCAACCTCTCTCCTAAACTAACCCTCTACAACCCCTCACCCACCTCCAGTGAACCCTAATCAGGGACCCCTTATCCACCTACCACCGAACCACCATCTCACTACCAACTAAGGAACCGCCCCCCCTTCCCGCCACCATCAAATCCCCCTCTTGCAACCACTGAACCCTCATAAGGACCCCCATCTTGCCACCACTGATCCCCCATCATGATCACATCCCGCCATCACCTAACCACTATACCAACAAACGAACCGCCATTAGGGACCCCAACCCTACCACCACCAAACCATGGCCAAAAAAGAGGGGAAATCTCTCTCTCTCTCTCTCTCTCTCTCTCTCTTTGCAAGCCGCATCAATCAGCGACAGCCTTCGCTCTGTCCAATTGCTAGCATGAGTCATCAGAGTTTGAGAGAGAGAGGAGGGGGAAGGGAGGGAGGGAGAGTTTGGAGGTAAAATATGTGAAGGGTTTCGTCCTTGTGTTAAAGAAGAACAAGAGTTTGAGGTGAAACCTATGACGGTTTTGGTCATTGTGTTTCAGAAGAACAAGGATATTATTGTCCTTTTAGTGTCAAGGGGTATTTTCATGTTTTCTTACTGCTGAAAAAGGTTCCTTCCAAAACCCTAATGGGGACTTCACACTAGGGGATATAAACTATTAATTTCAGGGGTCCTGTTGTAGTTTTACAAACATCAAGGATTTATTGGTATTTGTTAGATAACTCAGGGGTAGTATTTGTAATTTACCCTTTTTCTTTTAAAAATAGCTATATGCACTTATTTATATATTTTGGCAGAATAAGCATGTGCCCCACAACTTCTTAAGATCACAGTTTAGCTCATCACTGTTTTATATGTGATTGGGAATTTCACTCAAAATTACACATATGCCCTTTTATTGTTTGATAGTTCATTTTTTTTTCTCCTACATGTAACTATCAACTTTAAATTGTTAAGTTTTCAATCTATGGAATTTAATGATGTTCCTCTTCCGATCAAAATCCAGACTCCCATGTATACAGAAGCAATCCCTCTTCCGACCAAAATCCAGAGTATACAGACGCAATATTATACACACACACACACACACACACACACACATATATATAACTGAAATGATGTGAACACTTTCTTTTTATAGAAATGCATTTTATTTTTTATCTTTTATTATTTGAAATTACAATATAATCCTTCTATTGAATAGTTATTAGTATAATTTTGAATATTATACAAGAGCAATTTTGTAACTTTGCATAAAAAGATGAAAAGAAAAAGGAATGCATGTACAAAAAGAGGAGTGACAATTATATCCCAGGTATAAAATATATACTCTCTATTTTAATTTGTTTGTTATTTTAGAGAATTCAACTTATAATGAGTTAAATATGCTCTCTTTAAAAGTTCAAACTTTTAAAGATTATCATTCAATAATTTCAAATTGCCTAAAAGTGAAAAATAGACGTGTCACATCAATTCAAAAGTGTAGGTATAAAAGACAAAATTTATCATGTTTTGATAATTGACTTTTAAAAGTGGACAAATAATGGGAACATCAAAAATAAAAATGTTGACTAACATATTTGGATAGGAGTATGAGTATTACAAAATAGGTGGCCTCCTCTAGTTGGAGACGTTGTAAGCAGACACGAACGCAGGATTTAAATATTAGGAAGGCAACGTACACACAAATACAAATTTTGTAATATATATATGAATTGCAATATTAATTTCAATATTTGAATGATGAACTTATAAAATTTGTTATATTAATAATTAATGCTACTATAAAATTAAGTTTTTTTTTTTTTTACAAACTTCAGGGTAGTAGCTAAGTCGCCCCAGCAGCCATTTGGGTTCATCCCGGCTTATAAACCATGTCCTAGAAGGTCTAATGAATGGGCCAGCCCCACCATTAGAAACAGCGATTTAACAGCCATGATTATGTTTATTATTTTCTTCCCCCAAAGCAGCAACAAGAACATTAATTGGCTTTCAAGCATCAAACCCCACACGTATGTAGAGCAGTAGTACTGTAAATTGATTCGGTTAGAGAACAGTTACTGGCTTGTATATAATCATCACAACATGTGATGAATTCCCACAACAAATTAGGTACTTTCATTCATTTTGGAAGTTGATGACCGACCTGCGCATCAACAATCACATAGCCCAACAAGAAAATTAGCAAAATAATATGTTTGGTCCCAAGTCATGACAACCACAACCACCCTAGTACTTCCCAAGTAAAAGTGAGGGCTTTACTTGGCCAAACAAGAGTTCTCAAAAATGGTTTTGGTGGTTGGTTGAGTTGTTTAGCAACAAAAATGCTATACTCAAAAGAAAAAAACATAGAAAAATATCAAGAAAATAAGTATATAGCGCATATTAGACTTTTGTGTGGTTTGAGCCTCACATAAAGTGAATCTAGTTCAAATCTTTTATTTTCTCACAATCCTACAGTAGACACAGGGCATGTTTGATTGATGGATTTGAGCACAAAATTAAATAAAAAATTTGTGGGAATTTTATTAGGGTTGTGGGATCAGTGATATTGACACAAACTCTTGGTTAGAACTCGTATCTGAAAATCGGCTTACAAGAAGAGGGTGCCTAAGAGCTTATATTCAAGTGTTTAGACCTAATTTTAATCGATATGATATTAAGGATCATAACGTATTTCAAATAGTGTAATCATAAATCGCATAGGATCAAATATGGATTCAGTTCAACTCTCTTTGAGAAGAGAATGACGAAAAATAGTTGCTTCATTGGTTAGGCAAATCTTTTGTCAAAGTTTGGTGTTGCTATTTTTGTGCCAAATTTGACATTACCAAACTTGCCACAGCATCGATGTTTTTGATATGTAGCAACTTTTATCTAACAATACAAAATGAGTAGTAGTGTTAAAGTAGCACTCAAATCATCTAATACAACATGACTTTGCTAAAATTGCACATGCTTTTCGTTTGACTAATGTTTTCATGTGAAAAAAACAAAAAAAAAAATGTAGACTCTTTTAATAAAGATGCGGCTTGGGAAAATCTTAGTTCTGATGGGCCAAAATTGGGCCCGTGTTATGACCTGGTTTTGGACGATTTCGGCCCACCATATGGCCTAAAGTCTCCTTATGTGTGGGCCTTCGCGCGAAAATTTCCTTATGATGCACTAGGCTACATTCTTTTCCAGAATATTGATTTTTAATGAACGAACATTTTTTTTGAAAAAATACTAAAAGATACATCCAATTCTCAAAAATCATTGTCGATAAAAAATGACGAATGATTTTGTTCTCAAAAACAATTTCTAAAAAGGTATTCTGCTAAATTAATTTTGAAAACTCAAAAAATAAAAAGATAAATTTAAGCATCGAAGTGTTTTTTGGATCCCGGAGTGTTTCGTGTACAAAAGCCCCTTGAATCACTCATAATTTAAAAATCAAAATCATATTTAAATAAAGGAAATAATTTTCATCCTCTAGCCTATATCTTTTTTTCTCCCCTCCCATTACTTGCAAAAGTATATCTATATATCTATATATATATATGAGAACAAAACACCAGATATAGGACAAGTTTAAACACACACACAAGCATAAATCTCTCTCTATTGACCCGCTTCAGCTAGTGAACTAGACAAGAGCGCTGCTCGGAGTTTAAAGAGGCCAACCTAATTCATCGCTGCTTCATTTGTCGTTCAGTCTTCCGTAATGTATACATGATAACACATTAAAGACATGTCTGATCGTCCATATTCACAGCTCATCCTCCGTAAGCGGCATGTTGTCTGCATGGTTCGTGTCTGCATCAATTCAAAGTTCGAAGATAACATTTAGAAGGGCACCCACAAAAAATATTTTGACAGAATTGAAAACAGAACCAGGTTAGGTTTTTACATGCATATGCATGTGTGCACGTGAATATTGAGAAAAAATGTAGGTAGGAAAAATAAACAAGAGGTGGGATAGGAGCGGAATCAAAAAGAATTCAACTCGATGAAGCCTTTTCCGAACTACTTGAGGTCGGATACTGAATCCTGTTTTGACATTCCGAAAAATCAAGGACCATGAAATAAGAGAAATTTTGAATGAGATTCAACTAGCCAAAATAGTGGTTGGGCACATTCCAGTTCAAACCTTAGAACTAGGAGGGAGACGCGAAACTAAC
>BRYF01000029.1:11645000-11647500 GCA_030159135.1 Actinidia polygama | reverse complement strand
AATAATTAGAGGGAGTAATATAAGTTTAAGGGTCCAAAAGAACCAATTTAGGTTAGCCAATATTCAAAAGTCCTAAACTTATAAATTCTGCCCAGGATCCTTCTTAGCGTTCGAACGCCAGGATGAGCGTTCGAACGGTCGAGCATTTTGCCTAGGCTTTCGAACGCCCATTGACAGCACATTTGGAGCGTTCGAACGGTAAGGCCAAAAACCCACAATTTCAAGTCTCGCATGTTTCGAACTGTAAGCAAGAGGGTTCGAACGCCAGAGCCCAGAATCCTTCTGAGCGTTCGAACGCCAAAAAGAAGCGTTCGAACGCCCATAGTAGAAACTGAAAGATGAAAAAGAGAACACGAATTTAAAATGGGGAAAACCACATGGGATCATCCCCAACTCAGCCCTTCACAGCCACTCATATATACACACTTACTCTTCACTTCCTTCACTTCCAATACACACACACACGTATACAGAGAAAGAGAGAGAAAAGAGAAGAAAGAGAGGAAAGGAAGAGAAGAGAAAGAAGGAAAGAAAAGGAAGAAGGAAGAGGATCAAGGCAAATAGAAGCCATAGTAAAGCTCAAAGAAGCTACAAGAAGCCAATTTGAAAGGTATAAACACAAAACCCATACATTTGAACATATATGTATGCTTAGGTTTTTAGTCTATGTTAAACTTAGATCTACTAAGTTAAGCTTCGAATTAAAGGCCCATTTTGAGGTATGATGGTGTCCTTGAGTGATATATTGCACCCTCAAAATATTGGAAAGATTCAAGTTAGTTGATATTGAATTTAGTAAAACTTTTCAAGAACCAGTCACTGAACGCAGGGAGCGTTCGAACGCCCAAGAACAGCGTTCGAACGGTCTAGCGTTCGAACGCCCAAAAGAGAGTTCGAACGGCCAAGCGTTCGAACGCCACTGGTAGAACACTTTTAAGCGTTCGAACGCCACTAGTAGAACACTTTTGAGCGTTCGAATGCCCATACTATTTTTAGGCAGAATTGGTCTTTTCCCTTAAGACTTAGTAAATTCAACCATAGCATGTTAAACCCTTTAACTACCTTTTGAGACCTTAGGGTACATGTTCAAGATGGTTAGACCTAGAACGAAGGCAATTAAGTCAAGTCGAGGATTTTTATCAATTTGATTGTAACACTAGCCTTATTGAACATAGTAATGACGTATTGTCCCTTATATGTGTAAGAACGCGAAGTCTAGAAACTAGCCAAGGAATCCCAGGTGAGTAACACGATGCTATGGACAAAATTATGTATTTTTAAAATGTTTTCAAAGTATATTATGTATGTACAAATGTTTTCCATATTTTTAATGCATCAAATGTATTTGCAATGTAAATGCCATGTCTTGCAAAAGTATGCAAATGTTTATGTTATGTATGAAAACCCATGGATGCTCGGTTTATACGAAAACAAGTATGTTCAAATTATATGCATGTGACACTCGGGGTCCCCACTGACGGGAATTAAACAAAGTCAGCCAGTCCTAAAGGGTAGATGGGAGGACGTGAAATAAAGCCATCTACAAAAAGGGATATCTCGGCCAAAAGAGCCACCCGACCTATATGGTCATCATGTCATGCCGGGTTGTTACGTTTTATGATATGCTATGTATGTTTATGAAAGCATGTGATGCCATGTTTATGAAAGTTAAATGTTCAAGAAATGTTATGCGATGCTCACATTGCTTACGCTATGTTATGCTATGTATGATATGAAAATGATTCATGGTATTTTACGTTCATGCATCTGTTGTTATTCACTAAGCTTTAGCTTACGTTTTCAAAAACCCATTTTTCCAGGAAGTCAAGCCAAAGAGCCCTAAGAAGAAGATAGCAAGTATACTTAGTTTTGTGGCCAAGAGGCCCTTTGTACTTATGATGACGGATTAGAATTTATGCCAGGTGATTATTGGCCATATGATGTATGTAAAATTAAATGTTGGACTTATGGATGTATGTAAAGGCTGAATATTTAGACACAACTCTGTATACTGTATGGTGACACACACACTTTGTTATTTTTAGATACTATGACGTTTCCGCGAAAAGAAAAATTATTAGCATTATAAATGCACATGCACAGGTGATCAACCGGAAGAAATGGTAAGTTGGCCTTGGTGGGTCAGCTGCCGGCCATCACGTGCCCACGATCCGCATAGGCCGGGTTGCGGGGCGTGACAATTTTGGCCCAAAAAGCTCAAATGCCATCAATGCCTTGCCATCCAACCGCTACCGCCATAGTGACTCCTAGTCCGCCCGCCACCATCATCTCTTTTACTTTGGCACCACCTCACTCTTGTTGTTACCATCCCAAAACCTAATTCTAGATATAAGTATACATACCTAGTGGCGGAGCCACATAGGGAATTGACCTCATTGAAATTTTATTATTATTATTTTTATAATATAATTTATCATTAATACAATTTTTATCCCACAAAAAGTAGTAATTTATCTTAAATTTTATAAATTCTGTAATT
>BRYF01000029.1:11630000-11632500 GCA_030159135.1 Actinidia polygama | reverse complement strand
AAATTGATGCAGAGATGAAGAGATGGAGAAGGTAATACACAATAATTTATAAAAAAATATGCAAACGGAAAAAGTAGGTTAGGTATCGAAGGGGAGGGGGTGAGGTGGGCGAAGTGGAAGAAATGGTGGTGTGGTGATTGGCTAGCTGGGTGAGTCTAGGGTTAGGTTTTTGGGGAATGTTGAAGATTAGGATAATTTGGGAACTATGGAGGTTGGTAAGCAAAAATTAAGGATGAATGTACTAAGAAATTGGCGTGTCCTGAATCCATTTGGTTTGCATTTAGAAACTCCCCTATTCGAGGGTATTAAGGTAAAATCTATTTTCTATTACCTCCGTTATCACACAAGCACTAACAGGGAAAGAAAATATAATTTTTAGAAAGTGAGGGAAGAATATGTATTAAATCCAAACCTTAGGGGAGGTCATTGTAGTTCACTCAAAAAGAAAACATAAAAACCATCTTGCTTGGGTCAAAGATCAAAAAGAAAATAGGCGTCTGAGCAAAAGAGAAAAGAATAAAATAACGGGAATATAAAGAAATAAAAAACGAGAGCTATTTTTCCCACTCTCGACACAAAAAAAAAAACTAATGTGACTTTTTTTTTGAGTTTTTAATTTGACCCTAATGCTTTTCAAAATTATCACTTTCTCATTTAACCCTTTATTATTATTATTTTTTATTTTAATACCCCCTGACATAAACCCCCCCCCCCCCCCAACGTGGCCTTTTTTTTAATTTCTAATTTGGCCCTAATTCTCTCCCAACTTACCACTTTGTTATTCACCCATTTATTATTATTTTTTTTATTTTAATACCACCTCCCAGTTATTTATTAAAAAAAATTGATCAAAAAATTTTAATTTCTTTTTACTTTCATCTTCTGAATTTTTATATCAAAAAAAATTATGATAAAATTTTATAATTTTTTTACTCTCACCTTATATTTTTTATAAAAGAAAAAAATGGATCAAAATTTATAATATTTGTTTTATAAAATTTCTCTCAATTTATAAAATTTAATGCAAAACTAATTATCATAATTTTTTATAAAAAAACTAAAGCTAAAAATTCAGATTTGTTCACATAGATACAGGAAAAAAATAGAAGAAAGTACTTGACAAGACAAGACTTACTATGGGGGCAACTGGCATCTATATGGGGCAACAAAACAAGACTAACTAGACTTGGCTATAAAAAATTAAAGAGGACTTGTCGGATAAGATTTTTTGTTCTTTCTCTATATATGTAGAACACTTCTCTAGAGTTCTCATCTACTTCATATCATCACTTCCTGTAATACCCTGATTCTAAATTATCTTTACTTTATTACAGAAATAAGAATTTTTAGAATTAAATTTAAGCCATTAATACGTTTTGGGGTTATTTTGATATATTAATAACTTTTGAGATAAAATTAAAAAGAATATTTAAATAATATAATTATGTAAAGTTGGAGGGGCTAAAGTATAATTTTACTAATTGAATTGGCTTATCATGACATACGTGTCATTTCCTAAGGCATTGCTTGTGATTATATAAATATATATATATATATATATATATATATATATATATATGTATACTTAGTTTAAAGAAAATAAAGAAAGAAAATAGAAGAAGATGGAAAAAGAAAGACGCAGACATAGTGTTAGAGAAAAGAAAAACCGAGAGTTAGAATTTAAAATCAACGGTGAGATGATGCTCGATCGAGATGAAATTTCAATATGATGTTCATGGTTAATAGATCAACATATCAAATGGTCTCAAAATCCAATTTGAGGTAAGCAGGAGGAATATAATATGTTTTCTACAACTCCGGAGTTATTTTTTAAAATATATGATTTTGTACTCCTTTGAGCAATGTGCTATTTATTGAAATTCGTGATATTTTATTAAAATCATGATGTGTATTGGCTAAAGTGCCATGGTATTGAATGATATAGACTTGGTGAACTTGCAAATAATCATGATACCGGATAAAGCCACAAAGGCTAGGTGAGGTGGGCGAGGACGGCCACCAGTCACGTACCAAGAAAGACCGGGTATGAGGTATTTGATAAAATATTAATTCGTTGAGCTCTTATAAATTTGTTGCTAGGCCATTATTGATTCGTTGAGCATATTCCCATCGTATTGTATACTTCCCAGTTTAATTTATTTTTTAGGCGGATGTGGAAAATCGGGTAGTACGAGATGAGTTGGATAAAAGATTTGACAACTTAGATTTTAGATTATTTTGTATTAATAATTTTTGGAGACATTGTATAAATAAATATTAAATATTTGAGACTTTTAGCTCTATGATTATTTGTATATAAGAAAAAATGACGATTATTGATTAATTAACGGCCATGGGAGAAACGGGTCGTTACACTTTCTCTACTATCACTCTTTCAATTTATATCTAGATTTGGTCAATAGTTTTTTTCCGAAATCCATAGTTAGAGCACTATGGCTGACTCAATTTCAAATAATTGGACAGCTGAGAGTGATATTCC
>BRYF01000029.1:11565000-11567500 GCA_030159135.1 Actinidia polygama | reverse complement strand
CTGCACAGTGCACACCATGTGTTCGATAATATTACTCTATGACAATTTGATTTGTGTTTTAGAAACAAATATCACATTTTTGCTGATGAAGTTGTCTTTTACAGGTCCTGTATTGGGTGCTTGGTTTTTAGAAGTAGAGTCATGGCCCTTGGGAATTTTACTGCACTACAATTCAAGACTTGTCATCTGTTGGGCACCTTCTTGTATCCTTCACATTTCCTTCCCGTGCCGAGTAAAGTATGTAAAATATAAGTATTAATCTAACCTATTTTCTTTTGCCGCGTTTTCTATTTTGATTGATTCACATTTTGAGTAATAGAGGAAGATGCAGAGATTATAATGTAAAGATGCACTCTAAAATTTCATTGTTAAATTTCTGAAAGAGTGGCAAAGTGTTTGTGCCATATCTTCAAATCAGTGTTTGTCAGGATTTGAATGGATCATTTACAAAATTATTTTGTGCACAAGAGTAAAGATATTGAAAAATGACAGTGCGAAGCAGTTCTTGTTTAATAGTGTACCTTTAGTGGTACATACTTATGAGATGGCATTGAGACCATTTTCTTCCTATGCGCCATTCATTTTGTTGATCATGTAACCATGTTTTGCATTTTCTTGACCAGTTCAATGGCACGCCCACAAGGCCTCGGCTTTCAGTGTTCTGTTCTGAGAAGAAGTTGTATGCTATGCTGGTGGATGATCAGAACAAGAAGTGTTTATTCTACGGAAGTGCTAAATTAATAACTTGTGTTCTGTTCAGAAGAAAAACAAACAAAATAACAGAATATGAAATCAAGAAAAGAAACAGTTTATTTTATTTAATTTTTATTTTCAAAACAAAGTAGCAATGCACCAGAAAAAAAAAGGATAATAAAATTCAGAAACATTACAATAATAAAGAATATACTAAATTGAGACCAAAATTGAATTAGTGCTCTTAAGACAATTACACCTGGCCACTGATATTTACGGTCCAACGGCGTTTTGTCTCTTAAAATACAACAATGGTAATCTTCTAGTAGTAATACTCTGAACTAGAAGGTATGACAAACCAAATTCTATTTCTCTCTACAAAGACACGGTATGGATGCAATACTATCAAAATGAAAAAATTTAAAAAGTGCACAAGATTATTTCTCTATCCTCTGGTATCACTGCAGTAGGCACCAAGTCAATTTATAGATGCACCGGTCACATCCACGCCGAAATGAAGCCAACCGTTGAAGTTGATGGAAGTGACATAGTACTGTTTCACAATGCCATAGCACCATTTAAAATTATCTGAATAGTCATAACTATTAATAAAACAGAAAATAATAAAATATTTATTTAAAAAATAAGTTCTAGATAAATTCAAAATCAGACCCACAATCCGTGTGTGTAAGTAGGTTTAAGGATTAACCCACATTACTTAAGTTCTCCCTCCTTTAAAAGATTGAGTGTTCTAAAGGTTCAACCCTTAAACTCAACTAATGTTAAATATTTTCAAATATTTATTACAACCTTAATAATGTGGGACTCAAAAAAAGTATCCCACATTAACTTTGTCCAAGATGTCACCTTGAAAATTAACTTCTCATTCACCTATGTAAATGAAAAAACCCATTTTTTCCTACATAATGAAAATTTGTGAAAAATGCAAATGAAAATGCTGCAAATCCTACGAAAGAGATATGGAAAGTTACTGCATCAGGATGGTGGCTTTTAGTTTTGAATTTTCCCTAGAGAATAGTTATTAGTTTTACTCATCAAATAGTGAAATAAGATATTCTTAAACTGTACAGTTTTTATGTAAATCAAGACAATAGAATTCACACAGTACCCCTCCAAACATTATTGTTTCTCATTATTGTGTTTATTTTGGCATTGAACAACACCTGAATTCATAAGTGGTTTAGATAATTTAGTCTTTAAATTCTCATAGAAACGGCCCCATCAACACTTATATAGGTAACTTCTTATTAAGAATATTATCATATACTCATCTTGTATATTCAAGATATAAGAATCATTAAAAGCATAATTTATCCTAAATTTGTTGTAGTTAGCACTATTTTGTTAATAGGAATAGGTAGAAAAGAGAATTTGCTCTTTAGTGCTTTCTTTGAGTTGACCATCATTTAGTTAGCCATTTGAACCTAGATCTTCAGATCTCCAGTTAGCTAGGTTGAGTGTCGACAATAGTTACTCTTTAACTTTAGGCTTTAATCACATTCCCCTCGATGATTTATACACTTGCTTTCTATTTAAATATTTAGTAAGCGAATCCGCTGTGTTATCATTTGACTTCACATAGTCAATTGAGATAACCCCTTTAGAAACCAATTGTCTAACAGTGTTATGTCTTTCGACATATATATCTAGACTTTCCGTTATAAATACTACTTTGTGTCATTCCAATAACAGATTGACTATCACAATGTATGCAGATAGCGAGCATAGATTTTGACCAGTTTAAAATATCCTCTAAGAATTGGCGAAGTCATTCTGCTTATTCCCC
>BRYF01000029.1:11435000-11442500 GCA_030159135.1 Actinidia polygama | reverse complement strand
GGTATTGAGAGTCAGGGTTTCCTCCAAGTTCAAGCTACCTAGTCAGCTCGGTACCTACGAGGGCAAAACGGATCCCATGGACCATTTAGATTCGTACAAGAGCTTGATGTCGCTCCAAAGTTGTTCAGATGAGGTAATGTGCAAGGCATTTTCTGCCACTTTAAAAGGGTCGGCGAGGTCATGGTTTAGAAAACTACATCCGGGAACCATTGACTCGTTCGGCGACCTAAGCAAGTTTTTGTCGCCAACTTTATGAGCTGCAAAATCTGCCAGAAGAACGCTTCTCATCTCTTCACCATTCACCAGAGGGAAACATAAAGTTTGAAAGACTACATAAAGCAGTTCAACCAAGCCATCTTGGAAGTGGAGGATTCCAATGACAAGGTAGTGATTATGGCCCTGATGGAAGGACTTCGCCCTGGTCCACTAATTGACTCCCTCTCTAAGAATGCACCTGAGACCTTGTCGGTTCTTCAGAGCAAGACTGACAAATATATCGCCGCGAAAGAGTTAGCCGAAGCAAAACGAAGACGACAAGGAAAAGACGATCACAAGAGGAAGGAGCCTGACATGAGGCGATCCGATTACAGGGAGGAAACAAGGAGCAAAAAATTCGATTGAGGTTCGGGGCGAGCAAACGAAAGGTCGTACTTTACCTCGCCGCCCGAATATGATTTTGCCACCGCTCAATGCTCCCACCGCCCAAGTACTCATCGAGATTAAGCATGAACAGTTCGTCAAATGGCCTAGAAAAATCAAGACCGATCCTCGGAAGAGGAATAAGAACAAATATTGCGAATTTTATCAGGATCATAGCCATAACACGGAAGACTGCTTCCATCTGAAGCAATAGATCGCCGACCTTATCAAAAGGGGATATCTGATGAAATATGTAGCTGATCGCCCGCCTGCCTCTACAATTGCTAGAAAGGAGATATGGCGACAACAGACCAACTGCAGGCAACATACAAGTAATTCATGGTGGATTTGGATCTGATGGGTGCTCAAATTCATCCAGAAAGAGGCATGCTAGGAGCGCCAGTGGGCGAGCTGAAGAGGAAATCTACAACCTCTCCTCGCCCATCATTGATGCCCATCCGCCTATCACCTTCAACAACGATGATCTAAGAGGCCTATACCTTCCCCATGACGACGCCTTGGTCGTTTCAGCCGTCATCACCAACTTCAATGTTTAGCGAATCTTAATCGACAATGGGAGTTCGGCAGATATCTTATTCATCTCGGCGTTTAAGAAAATGAAGATCGGACTAGATAAACTCCATCTCTTTCATACTCTACTAGTAGGTTTTAGAGGAAATATGATGCACCCGCCTGGGTAGATCAAATTGTCAGTAACTCTGGGAACGGAGCCACATCAGACCATCGTTTGGCAAGACTTCATCGTCGTAGATTGCCCTTCGTCTTACAATACAATTCTAGGTCGCCCAACCTTAGGAGGGATCAAGGCAATCACCTCAACCTACCACCTAAAGATGAAATTTTTCACTTCTACGGGGGTCGGTGAGGTAAGAGGCGATTAGAAAGTGGCGAGACAATGCTTCATTTCAGCCATGAAGGCAGAAATCTCCCTAACTCCAAAAGACCAATAGCAATTACAGGTCACCGATACCGAGATGGAACCTCTAATGAAGCCTCTAAGGGATGAGGTAGAACTGGTTGTCCTGGTGGATCCCTGAGAAACCAAAAACACCAAACCCTTTGAAGAAGTTGCTCCAACCTCCGTACACCCAGATTATCCAGATCGCCATGTTATGATCGGTACGGAACTAACCGACGAGTTGCGTTCTGCCTTGGTAGAATTCTTAAAGAAAAATTTTGACGTCTTCTCCTGGTCACAAGGCGATGTCCCCGGTATTGATCCCCAAGTCGCCATGCATAAATTGTTCACCAATCTCGACTATCCCCCAGTTCGCCAAAAGCAAAGAAAATTCGCCCCTGAATGCCCAAAAGTCATCGAAGAGGAAGCGGCTAAGCTCATTAAAGCCAACGTCATCAAGGAAGCCCATTATTTGGAGTGGCTCGCCAATGTTGTAGTCGCCCCTAAGAATGGGGGGAAATAGAGAGAATGCGTTGACTTCACCGACCTCAACAAGGCGTGTTCAAAAGACAGTTTCCTTTGTCAAAAATTGACTTGATAGTTGATGCTACGTCCAAATATGAGCTCCTAAGTTTTATGGACGCCTTCTCCGGTTATCACCAGATCAAAATGTTCCCTCCCGACGTGGAAAAGACTTCTTTCATCACAGAGCGAGGGTTATATTGCTACAAAGTCATGCCATTCGGATTAAAAAATGCTGGGGCGACGTATTAGAGGTTGGTCAATAAAATATTCAAGGAATTAATTTGGGAGACAATGGAAGTATATATTGACGACATGCTAGTCAAAAGTCTCAGGGCAACTGACCATATCGCCCATCTAGAAGAAGCGTTTGGCATCTTACGACAACACCAGATGATGTTGAATCCTTCAAAGTGTATTTTCAAAGTATCGTCTAGAAAATTCCTTGAATTTTTGGTAACCAAACGTGGAATCGAAGCAAACCCAGATCAGATTCAGGCCCTTCTCAACATAAGTTTGCCCAGGAATATCCACGAGGTGCAGCAATTGACTGGGTGAGTTGCCGCCCTAAATAGATTTGTCTCCAAATCAGTCAACAAATCTCTCCCATTCTTTCAAATCCTAAGGAAAAATCAGACCTTCTAGTAGAATGAGAAATCAGAGATAGTATTTCAACAACTCAAAGAGTATCTCGGCTCGCCACCCTTGCTTACTGTTCTGACCACGGGATAGAAATTATTTGTATACCTTTCCATCTCACCAACAGTAGTAAGTGTTGTACTAATCCGAGAAGAAGACGGGATTCAGAAACCGATATATTATGTCATCAAAGTCCTAATGGGAGCCGAGACCAGATATCTGAAAATCGAGAAACTCGCCTACGCCCTCCTTATCGCCGCCAGGAAACTTCGCCATTATTTCCAAGCACATCCGATTGCTGTGATAATTGATCAACCATTAAAGCAAATTCTCCAATGACCTGAAATCTCAGGAAGACTCCTCAAATGGTCCATAGAGCTCAGTGAATTCCACATTAATTATAAACTAAGAATGCCGATCAAAGGTCAGACCTTAGCCGAGGCCTTAGCCGATTTTATTGTTGAATTCACGTATGACATCGCCCAGGAACCCAAGGATGACCCCGAGGTGAAAACCACCAAACCCAGATGAGGATTTCACCAGATGAAAACTATTCGTGGACGGGTCTTCATATCAGCATGGATGCGGTGCAGAACTTGTCCTAAAAACTCCCTCGGGCGAGCACATGGAATATGCCATCTGTATGGGGTTCAGTGCCACCAATAATGAAGCCGAGTATGAAGCTCTTCTCGCTGGACTCAGAGTTGCAATTGATTTGGGAGTGGATTCTCTAGACGTCTTCAGTGATTCCCAATTGGTGGTAAATCAAATCCAAGGAGACTACCTCGCCAAGGATATAAGAATGATGGGCTACCTAGATGAAGTGAAAGCCATATCGAGAAAAATAAAAGATTTTAAAATTTACTAAATCCTAAGAGAAGAAAACAAGAAAGCCGATGCTTTGGCTAACCTCGCCTCAGCTTTTAACTTCATCCCAAATAGAAACATACCTCTAGAATTCTTAGTCAACCCAAGTATTGAAGTTGCCAAACCAATCTATTCAATAGACTTAGGACCAACATGGATGGATGACATCATTACATATCTTCAAACGGAAAACCTGCCACAAGATAAGCTGCAAGCTCGCCGGATCCAGTACAGGTTTGCCAAATTTTGCATCCTCAATGGAATATTATACAAGAGGTTCTTCTTTGGTCCTCTCCTAAGATGTCTCCGACCTGAAGAGGCAGATTACGTCATGAGGGAAATTCATGAAGGTATCTGTAGAAATCATTCAGAAGCAAGATCGCTTGTAAGAAAAGCAATTAGACAAGGCTACTTTTGGCCTCGAATGGAGCATAATGCGGCGACGTATACCAAGAAGTGTGACAAGTGCCAGAGATTTGCCCCCATAAGTCATCTCCCTCACACCGAGATGGTCCCAATGACCAGTGCATGGCTATTCGCCCAATGGGGAGTCGACATACTCGGGCCATTGCCCCAAGCTCCATTACAAAGAAAGTTCTTGATTGTTGCCATCGACTACTTCACCAAATGGATAGAGGCAGAGTCTCTCACCAAGATCACTGAAAAGAACACAAGGAATTTCATATGGAAGAGCATCATATGCTGATTCGGAGTTCTAACAGTTCTCATCTCAGTCAATGCCAAGCAATTCTACAATGACGTATTCAAACAGTTCTGCTCGGGTCTTGCCATCTCGCACCATTTCTCCTCACCCAGGCATCCCTAAGCAAACGGTCAAGTAGAGGTTACTAACAGAACTATCCTGAGGAACTTGAAAACAAGGTTAGAAAAGTCCAAAGGAGAATGGGTAGAAGACCTGCCGAGCATAATTTGGGCGTATCACACGACTAGTAGGATCCCAACGAGCGAGACACCTTATTCCATGGTCTATGAACAGAATCAGTATACCTGTCGAGATCGGAATGCCAAGCTTCAGAACCTCAAATTTCAATAAGGAGAACAACGAAATCGAGCTGAGACTCAATCTCGATCTCCTTGATGAAAAGAGGGAAAAGGCTGAAATACGCCAAGCAACTTATAAACACCAAGTCGCCAGATACTACAACTAGAGGGTTCAGCATAGATCTTTTCTACCAGACGATCTAGTCTTATGAAATGTTACACTGTCTACAAAAGAACCAAATGAAGGAAAGCTCAGACCTACATGGGAAGGCCCTTACAAATTTGTCAAGGTATCCCGACCAGGAACCCATTAACTGGAAGACATGAACGGAAAGATACTCCCTCATCCTTGGAACGCCGAGCACTTGAAGAAATACTACCAGTGAATTTTATGGTCGCCATGGTGCTTTTTCCGGATTTCTTGTAATAAATCTCCAATTTTAATAAAATCGTTTTTATTTCACCATATTATGTCACCAAATGATAATTTTCGGCGAGCTTTATCGCCGCATCACCAGCGTGAATGTCGCCTTTATCAAGCACGCCCATCCATTACGATATGAGTCGCCAAGGCGTCTTAATCACCAGTAAGAATGTCGCCAATATCAAGGGGTCTTGATCGCCAACGTGAATGTCGCCAATGATGAGTGCTTATCCGTTGCAATGCGATAACGCCTTGGTCACCCTTAAATCTCAAAAACACTTAATGTTTGGTTGCCTATTAATCACTTCGCCATTTCAGTTATGATCGCCAAAGTTGTTACATAGTTTCACGACGACAAAGAACCCATCCCTACTACTAAAAGTGTAAAATAAGAATACGAAAGAGTTCGCCTCACCATCTCTCGAGTTTATGATCGCCAATACAAGATGAGGAATAAAAAATGCAATACTTCCCAAAATTGTATTCGCAAAGGAAAGATCAATATTGAAAAAATGTCATTCATTGATATTAAAGAAGATTATAAGGATGGCAGATCGCCAATGACAAAAAAATGTATATACAAGTATTAAGGAGCGGGGCTGACATCACCCTCATTCTCCTCCTCCTTCTCTCCAGCCCGAGCCGCTTCCTCCTCCTCGGCCAAATCAATGTCCATCTCCATACTCGCCAAATCAAGGCCAAGATTAAGGTGATGGCGAGCAAGCCGCCTCTTGCAGAATTCAAAACCTTCGCTGAAATAGGTGGCAGCTGCATCTGTAACTACATCCTTAATATCAGGCAAAGATTTGAACTTGTCGACGGCGAGCTTTTTGGCAAGAGCCAACTGTTTAGTGAGCTCAACCACCTCGACATCCAACCGCGCCATAGCCTTAGTTTTCTCCTTCAACTCGGCCTCAGTCTTCATCGCCCGATTGCTCAACTCAGCTTCAGTTTTCGTCGCCCTTTCACTCAGCTTGGCCAAATCATTCTCTGCCTTGAAAGCTTAGTTTTGGACTTTAACCATCCTGAGTTCAGCTGAGTCTGCGCGGGTGAGCTGGAAATGATAATCATTCTGATGATCTTGTCTTCAAAGAGCGAGGGCAGAGACAAGCACGATCGCCTGCTACAAACAACCCTACGAGAGCGCCAGAAAGGAGAATTACAAGTATGAAACAATGTAAATTTCCAAGTACGTGGCCGAGGGCGTGAAAAGACTTGGTGACCAATTCGTCCGTGCTGAACTGATCCACCTTCTCCTTGTCGGCGGGAAGGATCACCCTGGATAATATTTTTTGCGCCACCGGGGCGCTTGACATCAATGAAGCCTTGAGACCTAAATTTTGACCTGGTGATGCGGATAGACCTCTCTTGGCGCCAGTGGTCGCCGAGATACGTCACTAACCCCTGTTGAATTTGGTCTTCTTAGGCGGGGGCGGAAGCATGGCTTCCTTGCTTTTGGAACCACCCACTTCGCCCTTCTCAACTGGCGAGGAGTCTTGAGCACCATCTCAAGGCCTTTTCTCTTGAATCACGACCCCCTTCAAGGGCAGGATGGCCTCAACCCCTGAGCTCGCATCCTTGGGTCGCAACTTTCTTTTCTCCCGCCCTTTTAGTGAGGATGGACAGGCTGATTTGAGAAGATATAGCTGCAAGATCAAAACAAACATTAGACGACGAAAGAAATAAACTTAGAAAAGTTAAAAAGGTAATACCATCCTATCTAAGCTCGGGGGCAGCCCTAAGTCTAATCCAGACTCCAACTTAGAGTCCGAGCTGGAGCTCAGAAATCCCGATAAAGGATCCCTTGGCAAAATATTCGAGAAAGGATCCCTGACTTTGCCCCCAACCACCTAAGTAGAGTCAGATCTAGAGTGTCGGGAAAGGCCCTCTTAGCTATTCTTCTTACATCCCTCCTAATAACTCCTAGACATTCTCCGGAGTCACTTCGGGATGGACTATTGCACTGAAGGTCGCCTCGGGAGGGATGGGACTCACCCTCGTCGCCTGAAGTACTTTTGCCTCCCTCAGATTGAGCATTGTCCCCGCCGCTAGATGAGATCTCCATGCGTCCGCGGGCGAAATACTTCTGGAAAGTCCTAGACGACAGGACCTTCGGAACCTCGAAATAGCCCCAGGGCGTATCTTGTCAAGGACCTCCGTCATCCTCCTTGCCTCGGTCTCGGAAAAATCGGGCAACTTGTTGACTCGTTTCTCTAAAAATAACCATTAATGTCAGTAAAGCGAACTGAAATACATGGAAAATAAAATTAAAGTAAAGCTGGACACCTACCTGGCACACCCCAAGATCTGGGAACTCGTGGGATTCCTACACCCGAAGGCATGCTCGGGAAGAACTCCAATTCATCTCTTAAGACGAAGAAGAACCTCTTCCTCCATCCCTTCACGTTGCTCGGCGCTCCTCTCAGTATGTTCTTGTCAGGCCTGGACTTGAAGTAGTATCATCCTGATTCCTGCAACGAGTTGAGGG
>BRYF01000029.1:11382500-11392500 GCA_030159135.1 Actinidia polygama | reverse complement strand
TAAGAGGTTCACAAGCAAATGCAAAATTTATTATTGAATATCATTATAAATTTAATCCCAGCAAGAGCAGAGGGTATTGGTAAGATACCGGCCAAGAACCCATTAACATTCAAGTAAAAATATTAAAAGATGAAAAAAAAATATAGAATTAAGGTGAGAGAGACAGAAATGTGATACTCTTTATCAATTCTATGAAAATTAAATTTTTAATTTGAAAGTTATATGTATTTTAATTATATTAATAAAAGTAAAGCTATAGATTAGTTTTTTTTATTTAAAAAAAAGTAATAATATTCAAATAAAAAATGCATTAAAAAAACAGACCGGGCCAAGCTCAGGACCTCGTCAAAATTTTATTTTGCTCCACTATTTGTCTCTCTCTATGTGATCACATAAAACAGTGGGAAACTCAAAAGGAAAAAAAAGAGAGAAAAAAGGAAAGAAAGAAAGAATATGGAATGCGGACAGAATTAAGAGAAAATGACACGTCGGTCCCATCTTTAAGACTTATTATCACTATGGTCTTGCAAGCAAAACTTAATACTACCAAAGTTTCTTTTCTAGTTAAGATTATTAATTTGCCCCGCTATGTTATGTACATGCGTGTTAAGAGTTTATGATAAGCTTCATCTTGGTCCTTGTAGTTTGATCAAAGTTTTGCTCTGATTTTTATAGTTTTAATTTAAATAATCAGAAATTTAGAATCATACATTTTTAATTTAATTTTAATTTAGTTTCTTCGTCAATATCCGTGAAAAAATTAAACGAAAAGTGAGCATTGAAAATGAACATATTTTTATTGATGTGGGGAAAAACGTTCATACTTCGCAAGGCAATACGTCGCCTGTCTTCAAGAAAATCCCCATTATACCTCGCCATGATCACTCATTCGCACTGCCAGGATTTCTCCATCTTGCCAGTGGGAGAGGAATCGCCAAAGCGCCCGTAATTGGATTGAATCTCAGATCACCAGCCTCCACTCCGCAGATGGGCGAGATGAATTACATGTCGCCTATCTCCAGTCTTCTACCTCCACAAGAACTCCACCCGTACAAAAATTCTCTCCACAAGGAAACTACATCTGGAAGAGATTTTTTCCTTCTCAACGCCTACAATCACGGGATGTCCTCCAGATGTCAGACCTCCCTATTAAATCTCCGATATCTCTAGGATATATTGTCATACTTAGCCGTCCAAAGATCACGTCGCAGTTTCCTTACATGGCTCTCCATTCTCCATCTATATAAAGGTCGCTCTCCCATTACAAAAAGGTACACAATTTTTAACTCTGGCAAACTGATATCTATGCTTGTTCATTGCTTAACTTTTGATCGCCTTGGTCTGATTCGCACACCAGAGGGTTTTTGAGTGGCCTCGCCTCTGCCGGTAACATTTGTTCACTGTTGTGCAGGTTGTCCGAGTCTTTTCTGAGGTTACCACCTCGCCATTCAGAGTAACTTGACTATTGGTTGCTCGCCCCATATTTCTACCACAACAGTTTGGTGGCGTTTGTGGGAACGAAAATTCCCAACTTTCTATGCAGGGCATAGTCATTTATTGCCTAGACCAAGCGCCAGCAGTCCTTTGGACAACAAAGCTTATCTGATGGCCAATACCAGTCAAACTCCAGATCTAGAAGGCCTTCATTGTGAGATACACGATATGGCCGAGCAGATGAGGGTCATGAATGAGAATAACGCCCGGTTGTTGCAACTCCTCGCAACTAACTCACCGCAGTTTCCTCCAATCCCCGCTCCTGAAAATAACCCTCCTTGCCCACCTCATCGATCTGGCGATGAAGTATCCCAAAGTCATCATAGCACTAGTCGAGTCGGGCGACATCGACGTGAAAGGAGTGCCTCATTAGAGTCCCAATCTAGCCAAGCTCATGAGGTTGAAGACGGGGAAGTCAGGAGAGGAAGATCTCCTCACCGAAACAACCAGACACCTAGACGTCGAAGCATTTCCACCTCCCAAAAGATCAGAGATCTAGACGCCCGTCTTGATGCCATCAATACTGAGACAAGCGCTCTAGTAACTGTGGATGCTTTGATCAAGCAGATCGAGTCACCGTTCACAGAGAGGGTGTTGAGAGCCAGGGTCTCCTCCAGGTTCAAGCTACCCAGTCAGCTCGGAACCTACGAGGTCAAAATGGATCCCATGGACCATTTAGATTCGTACAAGAGCTTGATGACGCTCCAAAGTTGTTCAGTGTGCAAAGCATTCTCTGCCACTCTAAAAGGGTCGGCGAGGTCATGGTTTAGAAAACTGGAAACCATTGACTCGTTCGGTGACTTGAACAAGCTTTTTGTCGCCAACTTTATGAGCTACAGAATCCGGTAGAGAACGCTTCTCATCTCTTCACCATTCACTAGAAGGAAACAGAAAGTTTGAAAGACTACGTAACGCGGTTCAACCAAGCCGTCATGGAAGTAGAAGATCCCAGTGACAAGGTAGTAATTATGGCCATGATGAAAGGACTTCGCCTCAGTCCACTATTTGACTTCCTCTATAAGAATGTACCTGAGACCTTGTCAATTCTCCAAAGCAAGGCTGACAAGTATATCACCGCGGAAGAGTTAGCCGAAGCAAAATGGAAGCGACGAGGGAACTACGATCACAAGAGGAAGGAGCCCGACACAAGGCGATCCGACTACGGAAGGAAACGAGGAGCAAAAAATCAGATTGAGATTCAGGGCGGGCAAACGAAAGGCGTCCTCGTACTACACCTCGCCGCCCGAAAATGATTTTGCCACCTCTCAACGCTTCCATCGTTCAAGCACTCACCGAGGTTAAACATGAAGAGTTTGTCAAATGGCCTAGAAAAATCAAGACCGATCCTCGGAAGAGGAATAAAAACAAGTATTGTAAATTCCATCGGGACCACGGCCATAACACGGAAGACTATTTCGTTCTGAAGGAACAAATCGCCGACTTTATCAAAAGGGGATATCTGAGGAAATATGTAGCTGATCGCCTGCCTCCCCACTCACCAGAAAGGAGATATGGCGACAATAGACCAACTGCAAGTGATATACAAGTAATTCATAGTGGATTTGAATCTGATGGATGCGCAAATTCTTCCAGAAAGAGGCATGCTAGGAGCGTCAGTGGGCGAGCTGAAGAAGAAATCTACAACCTCTCCTCATATGTCATTGATGCTCATCTGCCTATCACCTTCAACAATGATGATCTAAGTGGCCTACACGTTCCCCATGACGACGTCTTGGTCGTATCAGCCGTCATCGCCTACTTCAATATTCAGCGAATCTTGATCGACAATGGGAGCTCGACAGATATCTAGTTCATCTCAGTGTTTGAGAAAATGAAGATCGGACTGGATAAACCCCATCCCTTCCATACTCCACTGGTAGATTTTGGAGGAAATATGTCGTACCCGCTAGGATGGATCAAGTTGCCAGTGACTTTGGGAACAAAACCACATCAGATCACAGTTGGGCAGGACTTCATCGTTGTAGATTGCCCCTCGCCTTACAATGCAATCTTAGGTCGCCCCACTCTAGGAGAGATCAGGGTGATCACCTCGACCTACCATCTGAAGATGAAGTTCCCCATTTTCACTTGGGTGGGAGAGGTAAGAGGCAACCAGAAAGTGGCAAGGCAATGCTTTATTTTGGCCATGAAGATAGAAACATCAAATATCCAATAGAAATTACAGATCGCCGATGCCGAGGTAGAGCCGTTAAGGGACGCGGTGGAACTGGTTGTCCTGGTGGATCCCCGGGAAACCGAAAACACCAAACCCCTAGAGGAAGTTGCTCCAGTCTCCATACACCCAGATTATCCAGATCGCCATGTTATGATCGGTACTGAACTGGCTGACGAGATGCGTTCTGCCCTGGTAGAATTCTTGAAGAAAAACTTTGATGTCTTCGCCTGGTCACAAGGCGATGTCCCTGGTATTGACTCCCAAGTCGTCATGCATAAATTGTTCACCAACTCTGACTATCCCCCAATTTGCCAGAAGTGAAGAAAATTCACCCCTGAACGCCTAAAGGTCATCGAAGAGTAAGTGGCTAAGCTCGTTAAAGCCAACGTCATCAAGGAAGCCCATTATCCAGAGTGGCTCACCAATATTGTCGTCGCCTCTAAGAATGGGGGAATGGAGAGTATGCGTTGACTTCACCGACCTCAACAAGGCGTGCCCAAAAGACAGTTTTTTCTTGCCAAAAAATAACCTGATAGTTGATGCTACTTCCAAACATGAGCTCCTAAGTTTTATGGACGCCTTCTCCAGTTATCACCAGATTAGAATGTTCCCTCCCAACGTGGAAAAGACTTCTTTCATTACAGAACGAGGATTGTATTTCTACAAGGTCATGCCGTTCGGATTATAAAATGTTAGGGCGGCATACCAGAGATTGGTCAATAAAATGTTCAAGGAACTGATCGGAAAAACAATGGAGGTATATATTGATGACATGCTAGTCAAAAGCCTCAAAGAGGCTGATCACATCACCCATCTGTAGGAAGCGTTTGGCGTCTTACGAAAACATCGGATGATGTTGAATCATTCAAAGTGTATTTTCGGAGTATCAACTGGAAAATTTCTTGGATTTTTGGTCAATAAACGCGGAATCGAGGCAAACCCATAATAGATTCAGGCCCTTCTCAACATGAGGTCGCCTAAAAATATCCACGAGGTGCAGCAATTGACCGGGCGAGTTGCCGCCCTTAACAGATTTGTCTCTAAATCAGCTGATAAGTGTCTCCCATTCTTTCAAATTCTGAGAAAAAATCAGACCTTCCAGTGGAACGAAAGATCGGAGATAGCATTTCAGCAACTTAAGGAGTATCTTGGCTCGCCACCATTACTTACCATTCCGGTCACGGGCGGGGAATTATTCATATATCTCTCCATCTTGCCAACAGCAGTAAGTGTCGTACTTGTCCGAGAAGAAGACGGGGTTCAGAAATCGATATATTATGTCAACAAAGTCCTAATGGAAGCCGAGACCAGATATCTGAAAATCGAGAAGCTCACATATGCCCTCCTTATCATCGCCAAGAAACTTCACCATTATTTTTAGGCACATCCGATTGCTGTGATAACTGATCAACTACTAAAACAAATTCTCCAACAACTTGAAACCTCAGGAAGACTCCTCAAATGATCCATCGAGCTCAGTGAATTCCACATTAATTACAAATCAAGAATGGCGATCAAAGGCCAGGCCTTAGCCGATTTTATTGCTGAATTCACATATGACATCGCCTAGGAACCCGAGAATGCCCCCGAGGTGGAGACCACTGAACAACCGAACCCAGATGAAGACTTCGACAGATGGAAATTGTTTGTGGACGGATCATCAAATCAACACGGATGTGGTGCGGGACTTGTCCTAAAAACTCCCTCTGGTGAGCACATGGAATATGCCATCCATCTAGGGTTCAACGCCACCAATAATGAAGCCGAGTATGAAGCCCTTCTCGCCGGACTTAGAGTTGCAACTGATTTGGGAATGGATTCTCTAGACGTCTTCAGTGATTCCCAATTGTTGGTAAATCAAGTCCAAGGAGACTACCTTGCCAAGGATACAAGAATGATGGCCTACCTAGATGAGGTGAAATCCATGTCGGGAAAAATAAAAGATTTCAAAATTCACCAAATCCCAAGAGAAGAAAACAAGAAAGTTGATGCTTTGGCTAACCTCGCCTCAGCCTTTGACTTCATCTCAGAAAGGAACATACCCCTGGAATTCTTAGTCAACCCGAGTATTGAGGTAGTCAAATCAATCTGTCCAACAGACTTCGGACCAACATGGATGGATGACATCATTACATATCTCCAAATGGGAATGTTACCACAAGACAAGTTACGAGCTCGCCGGATCCAGTACAGGTCAGCCAAATTTTGCATCCTTAATGGAATATTATACAAGAGGTTATTTTCTAGTCCTCTCTTAAGATGTCTCCAACCTGAAGAGGCAGATTACGTCATGAGGGAAATTCATGAAGGTATCTGTGGAAATCATTCAAGAGCAAGATTGTTTGTTAAAAAAACAATTAGACAAGGCTACTTCTGGCCTCAAATGGAGCATGATGCGGCGACGTACACAAAGAAGTGTGACAAGTGCCAAAGATTTGCCCCCGTAAGTCACCTCCCTCACACCGAGATGGTGCCAATGACCAGTCAATGGCCATTCGCCCAATGAGGAATCGACATACTCGGGCCATTGCCCCATGCTCCATTACAAAAAAAGTTCTTGATCGTCGACATCGACTATTTCACCAAGTCGATAGAAGCAGAAGTCTCGCCAAGATTACTAAGAAAAACACGAGGAATTTCATATGGAAGAGCATCATATGCCGATTCGAAATTCCAAAAGTTCTCATCTCAGACAACGCTAGGCAATTCGACAATGACGTGTTCAAACAGTTTTGTTCGGATCTCGCTATCTTGCACAGGCATCCCAAAGCGAATGGCCAGGTAGAGGTTACTAACAGGACCATCTTGAGGAACTTAAAAACAAGGCTAGAAAAATCTAAAGAAAAATGGGTAGAAGACCTGCCGAGCATAATTTGGGCCTATCACACGATGAACATGATCCCAACGGGCGAAATACCTTACTTTATGGTCTATGGAACAGAATTAGTTATACTTGTCGAGATCGGAATGCTAAGCTTCAGAACCTCAAATCTCTACAGGAAGAACAATGAAATCAAGCTCAGACTCAATCTTGATCTCCTCGATGAAAGGAGAGAAAGGACTGAAATACGCCAAGTAGCTTAAGTCGCCAGATACTACAACTAGAGGGTTAAGCACAAATATTTTCTACCAGGCGATCTAGTCCTACGAAAGGTTATACTGTCTACAAAAGAACCAAACGCAGGGAAGCTCGGACCCACATGGGAAAGTCCTTACAAAGTTGTCAAGGTATCCCAACCGGAGACTTATTAGCTAGAAGACATGAATGGGAAGACACCCCCTCACCCTTGGAACGACGAGCACTTGTCACCCTTAGAACGACGAGTACTTGAAAAAATACCACCAGTAAATCTTATAATTGCGTAGTGTTTTCCCCGAATTTCTTGTAATTAATCGCCAATTTTAGTAAAACTTCTCCATTTTATTTTTATTGCCAAGTTCAGGTTTTATTTTGCCAATATCAAGATTTCCAGATCGTTACAAAATGACGTAGGCACCCTGATCGCCATGAATGATTTCACCAAATCTTGATCGCCATTGCGGATACTGCCAATATCAAGCACGCTATTTCATCATGATGACAAGGTGTTGATCGTCATCGTGAATGTCGCTAATGTTGAATGCCCATCCATTGCAATACGTTGTGATCGCCAAAGTTATTACATCTCATTAGTTTCACAATGGTAAAGAACACACCGCCACTAGCATACAAAAAAAATTTGCCAAAAAAGTTCACCTTACCATCTCTTGAGTTTATGATCGCCAATGTAAGATGCAATACTTACCAAAAAAGGAAAAAGATTAATATTGGAAAACTGTTATTCATTGATATTGAGAGGATTACAAGGATAGCAGATCGCCAATTTAAAAATTAAATAAAATAATAATAATACAAGCATTAAGGAGCAGGGCTGACGCCACCCTCATTCTCGTCCTCCTTCTTGCCAGCCCGAGCCGCTTCCTCCTCCTCAGCCAAATTGACGTCCATCTCCATACTCGCCAAATCGAGGCCAAGATTGGGGTGATGGCGAGCAAGCTGCCTCTTGCAGAATTCAAAACCCTCGCCAAAGTATGTGGCAGCAACATCTGTAACTGTGTCCTTGAAATCGGCTGAGGATTTGAACTCGTCAATGGCAAGCTTTTAGGCTAGGGCCAGTTTTTTAGTAAGCTCAGCCACCTCGGCTTCCAACCACACCATAACCTCAGATTTATCCTTTAGCTCGGCCTCAGTCTTCATTGCCCGATCACTCAGCTCAGCTTCGATTTTCGTCACCCATTCACTCAGCTCGGCCAAGTCATTCTTCGGCTTGAAAGTTCGATTTGGGGCTTTAATCATCCCGACATAGATGGACCCTCTCCTGGCACCAATGGTTGCCGAGTTACATCACTCGCGCCCTATTGGATTTGGCCTTCTTAGGCGGGGGGCAGCAACATGGCTTCCTTGCCCTTAGAGATATCACCCTTCTCGGTGGGCGAGGAGTCGTGAGCAGCCTCTTCTCCTAAATCACAATCCCCTTCAATGGCGGGATGGCCGCCACCCCCGAGCCTGCATCATTGGTCACAACTTTCTTTTCTTCTGCCATTTTGGTAAGAGTGGACAGACTAATCCGAGAAGACATAGCTACCAGATCAAAACAAACATCAGGTGACAAAAAAAATAAAGTTAAAAAAGTTAAAAAGGTAATACCATCCAATCTAAACTCGGGGGGCAGCCCTTAGTCTGATCCAGCTCCAACTCAGAGTCCGAGCTAGAGCTCGGAAATCTCAATAAAGGATCCCTTGGCAAAAGATCCGAGAAAGGATCCCTAACTTTTTTCCCCAACCACCTGAGTAGAGTCAAATCCGGGGTGTCAAGAAAAGCCCTCCTATCTATTCTTCCTATATCCCCCTTAATAACTCTTAGGCATTCTATAGAGTCACTACGGACAGAACTATTGCGCTGAAGGTCGCCTCAGGAGGGATAGGACTCACTTTCGTCGCCCAAAGTACTCCTGCCTCCCTCAGATTAGGCATTGTCCCCGCCGCTAGATGATATCTACATACGTCCGCAGGCGAAGTACTTCCGAAAAGTCCTGGAAGACAAGACCTTCGAATACTCGAAATAGCCTCCAGGTTTTATCTTGTCAAGAACCTCCTCCATCCTCTTCACCTAGATCTCGGACAAGGCGGGCAACTTGTTGACTCGTTTATCTGAAATAACCATTAATGTCAGTAAGGCGAGTTGAAATACATGAAAAACAAAATTAAAGTAAAGCAAAAGGACCTACCTGACACGCCCCAAGATCTGGAAACTCGCGGGATTCCTACGCCCGAAGGCATGCTCGAAAAAAACTCCCATTTATCTCCTAAGAAGAAGAAGAACCTCTTCTTCCATCCTTTCATGTTGCTCGGCGTTCCTCTCAGTATGTTCTTGTCAGGCCTCGACTTGAAGTGGTACCATCCCGATTCCGACAGCGGACTGAGTGAGTACATGCACCTAAACTTGTTGCAGGACATATGACGTTTAAAATATCGCTAAATGACTAACGAGCATATGACACTCCGCAAGCGTTGGGGGAAAATTGGGCAGGACATATGTTGTAATGGTTCAAAATCCTCCTTACGATAGGATGGATAGGGAACCTTAAACCAGCCGGAAAGGCAGCCACATAAAAAGCCACCTCGCTTGGGCGAGCAGACAAAATCGTCTCGCCCTTTCCAGGAATCCTTGTTTGGACCCCGGGGGGAAAAAGTATGTTTCCCTAAGTTGGTCTAGGTCGCTTTGGGTCATAATGTTGACCTCCCTTGCAAGGTTAGAATTATCCATATGGGCGGGTATATTATCGTGAATGGAGCCTTCAAAGGGTGAAGAGGGAGATTAGTTTACGTCGTCAATCATGTAGGACTCCCTCCTACTAGACATGTACTAAGAATAATGAAAACAAAAGGCAATAGTAGTAGATACTTACTGAAGTTGGAAAGAGGCGAGCTATTTGGGACGAGGTGCACGTCGGAGCAGGGACAATAGTTTGGTAACAATAGCGAAGAACGAAAATAGATAGGGGTCCCCTATATTTATAGGATCCTGGGAGGGCCAGGATCCACTCCCATCATGGTGGAGATCTCGCGTCGTTTTAACTTCCGAGATGAAAAACCACCATTCCCGTCGCTGGGCTGTTCTTCCCGCCAAAAAACATTATTTCACCATTAATGTTATCACCCACTTGGCCGCCTCTGAGTAAGGCGCATTAACTGCATCCGCCACGCGACACCTCCCAAAGAAGCACCATTGAAACACATCCACGCCACTTGTTGGCAGTTGTCTCCCACGATGCTTATGCCATCCGTTGA
>BRYF01000029.1:11372500-11375000 GCA_030159135.1 Actinidia polygama | reverse complement strand
GAAGAGAACATATAAAATTTATAGGCATAAACAAGTATATAAAGGAATTTATTTAATTCAATTCATATCAAATGACACAATTAGAGTTAACATGGACTTTTTACCTTTTATTGACCTTGGTGCCAAAAATTAGGTTAGACCAAAAAGGGATGACAGCTTTTGACGTGGTTTGTTTTTTTAGCCAATTTTGCTATTATTCAACCCAATATACTACTAACTATTACTAGTATTTAGACCATAAGTCGTGACATATTCCAAATCATCATCCTGTCATTCTCTTTTCTCTTCATTTTTTACTTTTCTGCTCCTACTTCTTAACAAGAGTGGGAATTTGGGACTCGGGACAATGTGCATGATACTGTGCTTTTTATCTGAATCGACTCTAGTTTTTTTTTGTTCTTTTTTTTCAAACACAGTGCATTTACATGTCCCTTTTTTTTAAGTACCAACATTAATCCAACCCCATTTATCATGTCACGTTCATCCTCCTTCAACTCCGGTTACCTAGGCTTTGAGAATGAAAGTTTTTATCAAGTGTATAGCTCAATTATGATGCAAAGGAGCTAGACTCAAAATATGTGGTCTTATAATGAAAAGAATGCCATTGTATCATCCTCTAGATGCCATAAATCACAAAATGAATATATTTGAATTCAATTATAACTATTATGCCTTAAATAATAATATTATGTTTTCACAACAAAAAGAGAGGTTCAAAGTGTATGCTATCAAAAACTGAACACTTTGTCAAGATTTTATGAATACATAGCAGTTCAACTTTATTCTTTGGCATATGCTAGAATTATGTATAAAGTGGCCCATTTTGCAAGCATAAAATCAAATTTAAGCATCAAACTGGATTTTTATAATTTACTTGAGCATGCTTAGAGTCAAATACATCTTTAAATCACTGATTAAGTAAAAATTGGCAAAAAATCTATAAAAAATACTACTTTTTACTAATAAACTACTCAAATAAAAAAATATATGCTATAAAAAACTAATAACCCTCACCCCCCAAATTGAATTGTGTAGTGTCCTTAATGCAAAACGAGAACAAAAATAAATAAAAGGGAACGAGGTCACCTGGGAGTATAACATCTCATTAACTAGTGCAGCTGCCTACTTAGTTCGACCGATTCAGCATTGATCTGACTGGTCGGCCGTAAGGCAGTTCATGCCCCTTGGCTTATGGTCTCTCCTGGACCGGTCGGGACTTGCCTGGACTGCACGTAATGTTAATTCTACAAAATGAATGTTAGCACATATACCAAAAAGGTGTAGTTTAACATGACATGAAAATAAAACAAAAATAGAAGAAAAAAAACTATAAATAAGAAAATTAACATCAAATCATCGTGGTTTTGCAATGTTAAGAACACCACCATCCAGTTGGATAATGATGCACAAAGGATCCTAGTTTAGACCCTCTGACAAAAATTGTATTCGACCATCCCATATGATCAAATACTTGGAACTTTTTTTATTTTTTTTGCTCCTTAAGCATCTATATTCTACCACTAGTCCTTTCTTAATCAGTTGAGTTTTAAGTTTGTTGACCAAATGGTCAAGATAAGGGTCTACAACCCAGTTAAAAATGTCAACACCAACAAAATCAATTAGATCTACTTCAATGTGTGAATTCGTTGGGCTTGCTTGACTAAGATTAATCAACCCAACTTTATTCTCGCTTTGAGTATGTTCTTTAAATGGTGCGACCAGTTCTTGTGTCAAGTTTTCGTGGTCCTCATTGATATTTTCAAACTCAAAACTACTAGGTTCGCTCCGTGTTTCCCACAACTCACCTTGATGTCTTTCACTAAGGGTCTTTACCTCCCAAATTTGTTCTTGCTACTCTTGATTCAATGACTCTTGGTTCTCTTGTACATTAAACGTATGAACTAGTTTATCTGTTTGGATTCCTAGTTCGGCAATTGATTTACAAGTGGACGCAAATATTTGAATAGTAGCCTCATAATCTAGTAACGTTTGCGACATACTATCCTCAAAATCTGAATTTTCTAAAGGTAACGGAGTGTAGTACTGTTGGCAGGGTTGTTCAGAGGGAGCAATAAATTGAGAAGGTGGACAAAAAGTGTTAGAGTCATCTATCCAAGGTCCTTGTGTCCAAGAGGAGTTGGAGTGAGTTTCCCACTCATTGTGGTGAGTGTACGAGTATGAATTGTCAACATTAGGATTCACGCATCCTGGAGTAGCATTAACATATTTCTGCATAAAATCTGGAAACTCATGAGCCTGAGGGCATTTAGTCACAAAGTGGTTTTGACTAGAGCATATAGGGCATGGCTCTTTGTAAAAAAAATTCTCATGGTTTGTTTGGGGACACGATGTTTGTTGATATTGGAAAAAAGACTACAAAGTGTCCTCTAGACTTTGTTTTTGGGAAGGCTGATACACATCTGAAACTAAAGGGTACTGATCTTGTGGACTATAGATATTTGCAAAATTTTGTTGTCCATAAAAACCTTGCCCTATTGAG
>BRYF01000029.1:11357500-11360000 GCA_030159135.1 Actinidia polygama | reverse complement strand
TAAAATAAAAAATATATTATATTTTTGTCAAAATTTACTTCAAATAAAATTTTGTTATCGATACGATTATTTTCAAAAAAACAATCTATATATTTTTACTTTTAAGTACTCCTAATCTAAACATACTTGCAAAATAAACTTTGTTACAAATTGTTTTTTTAAAAAAATAAATATTTACTTATTTTATTAGATATATTAAGAAAATAAATTTAAAAGTCCTAAATATAAATGTAAGATTGTTATTTTTACTCAAAAATGAGTTTTAGCCTCCGATGGGAAGCTTAACAATATTACAAAAGTAAGAAAAATTCAGTGTTATTTTTGAAACTACAAGAGAAATAACTGTATTTCTTAAAAATCTTAAGAGAGATCAGTAAAAATTATAAAAGTTATTGATATTTCAAAAATTATAAGTGAGATAACTGTAATTCAAATAATATAATATTATTGGTTAGCAATATCAAATATGAACTTAAAATTTTTCTCCATATGTATGCTACATGAAAGCCATGTGTGGACATGGCAGACAACACATTGCTGAGTCAGCATGTCAAATCACTGGCCCACCACACCGTGTACTGTGCGGTCCCACCTGCTACCCTGTCCCACACGATCCGGTGCAAGAAACCAGCCGGCGCATTTTAGAATGAAGCATCTAGCACGCCAAAGGGCAGAAATTATTAACTACTGTAGGTCCTATGCACTTTATCATATGGTCCACACATTTGTCTCGCTCTAATGTTGTGTTTCCATTATGAATTTGGTAGAAGAAAAAAAAAAGTGAAAAAAAATCAAGGGTTGATTAAGTAGTGCATATTTATTAACTGTTTTTTTTTGTTTTTTTTAATTATAAATAAAAAAATTATTTGTGTTGTTATTTATAAATGAAAATAAGGCAAAACTACTACCATTATTTTTGAAAATAGGGGATGTTTGATAACGTTTTTATTTTTCTGTTCTTTGTATTTATTTTATTTTGTTTTGTTTTATTTATTTTTTTATAAAATAAAAACTAAAAATATATTTGTGTTCATCTATTTTTAAACTATTTAAAAACAAAAATATATTTATGTTCATCTTTTTTAAAATTATTTTAAAAAAAAATAATAACGGTGGTGGTAGAGACGGTGGAGGAAGTGATGGTGGTCGAGGAGGTGGCGGTGGTGGTGGAGGCGGAGGAGGTGGAGGTGGTGGTAGAGGTGGTAGTGGTGGAGGAAGCGGTGATGGTGGTGGAGGTGGTGGTGGCGGTGATGGTGGAGGAGTTGGTGGTGGTGGTGGTGGTGGTAATGGTAAAAATTTGGATGAAAAAGTTTCGGATGATTTTTTTTTTAAAAAAATAGTGGTAATAGTTTTGCATTGTTTTCATTTATAAATAGCAACATAAACAAGTTTTTTGTTTTTATTTATAAATAAAACAAAATAAAAATAAAAAAATAAAAATAAAACAGTTAACAAACATCCACAAAAAAGTTATTTTTGTTTTGTTTTCAAAACTCCTCCTCCTCCTCCTCCTCCTCCACCCCACCCCCCCCACCTCCTCCTCCTCCTCCTCCTCCACCTCCTCCACCTACATTTTGTTTTTAAAATAATTTTAAAAAAGGTGAATACAAATATATTTTTGTTTTTAATATAGTTTAAAAATAGGTGAACTTAAACATATTTTTATTTTCTGTTTTACAAAAAATAAACAAAACAAAACAAAAATAAAACAAACACAAAAACCTGAAAACTGAAAACGTTACCAAACATTCCCTATTGTAAAAAATAATGGTAGTAGTTTTGCCTTATTTTCATTTATAAATAACAACACAAACAAGTTTTTTGTTTTTATTTATAAATAAAAAAAACAAAAATAAAACATCTATAAAACGTAATTGTTTAGCCAAGATCATTTTTATTGGTTAAAGAATAAAATTAACCTTATTAATTAGATTTACATCTATAAAACGCATACACATTAATTACGTCATGTAGTATACAAATTAATTAGATTGACCTTATATATAACAAATTGTGGTTTGTGAGTACTTGAATAGATGGAGAGAAATCGAATATAGAAACTCGCAGTGGCATAGCGATGGTTGGAGTTGGTTATTGGAAGCCTTTTGGTTCTTGGACCGAATTGCAAAGCAACAATTGTGAGAATGACTACTAAAGCTATTTCAGAAAAATTGCTCTCTGAATGTCAAGTTAGATGACCGAAATATATATAGTATATGAAGAGAGAGTGTGTGTATAAACTTAGAGTAACTGAAATTACATACCTTGAATAAACAAGACCTGACCTTATATAGTCGTTCGGCGCGTGTTTGAACGCGCCAACTGTCACGTCACTTGACAAACTATAACTTGACACATGCCTGGACGCGCTAAACGCTGTGTCAGTGAGTAGGCGACTGACTTAGCCATTCCCTTAAGGCCTGGTTGGTGACTAGTCATCATGTCATCGATGTCTCGGTCCAAGTGTGGGGGCTGTTAGAAGAAATCTCGCCGTATTGGT
>BRYF01000029.1:11332500-11335000 GCA_030159135.1 Actinidia polygama | reverse complement strand
ATATTATACTAGAGTTTTTATCAAAAGTAGGGGGCTATGGCCTCTTACTGTTTAAACGTGATTTCTTCCCTGCCTTTGTGTGTTATTTACTTTTATAATTTTATTAAAACAATTAACTTTGATGCAGTTCAAAGTTATATATCTTATTCTTTAACAATTTTTTCTTTTTTTACTGTGTTGACGAATTCTGAGAAGACAAAACCCACCCCCCATGTTGATGGAAGGCCTCAAATGGCTTTTATTTATGGTGGGTTTATATTATATTTATAGTTATTGTAAGTGTGTGACCAATTTACTATTGACCACAATAAACTAAACTTCTTTCGGATTGATGAGCTCCACTCCATATTTTCTCTCTTTAATACCCTTTATGTAGATTTTAAAGAAGGTAATTTTAAAAAAAATAATAATTTTATTGGACATTTATAAACATCAAGATAAATTGTATTTGCTCTATAAGATAGATAATTTAATTTTATAAAAAATTGCAATACAAGGCCTTGAACAATGATCGATCTAGGGGGGCGATCGCACCCTCAAAAGTTTGAAAAAAATTACTAATTATACTATAAATTTTAATATAATTCAGAAATTATATAAGTTAGCCTCCCTAAATTTTTTAAAAATAATTTTAAAATTATAAAAATTAATCTCTTCATAATTAAAATTCTGAATTCATCCCTGTCCTTGAACAATTCAAATTTTTAGTTGTGAGTCGGAAGGGAATCCTACCATAGGGGTATGAAAAGATAAGGTAGGGGGGAGCTGATCCCGGCTTCTTTGCAATTGGTGATTCAATTGAAAGATACAAATTATATTTCGGCTATGTGGGCCCACCTCAAATGCGATTCGAACGAGAAATTGTGCGGGGCAACCCACGATTTAATTATATTTGTTTTCAAATAACTATATTATTTTTTTAGTCAAGTAATTAACTTTAATGCAATGAAAAGTTATAATTCTTTTAACAAATTATAGGTTTTGTTTGGCTGTATCGATTAGCTCCATTTGGTAAGACAAGACCCACCCCCAATGCTTCGAGGTTTTTCATTGAATGGAGTTTATATTATATTACACATATAGGGTTTCAAGTGTATGACCATTGACCATGTTGTTTGATTTTTTAATGCATTTAATACAGACCTAATTTTTTTTGGCTACGTCATTTTGGATGTTCGTTCGTGTAGGTCGATAGAGAGGTAGGAATCTATAAATGATTTCGCATGAATGAGTGGAGAAGGGTCGGAGATTGTAGTAAAGAGCTAAGTAAAGCCAGAAATGAAGGAGAACGTAATAAAATTAGCTTCAATCTCAAGTAATTTAAACCAACTAAACTTCTTAGTACAAAATGTACTAAGTGTTATAATTTATACTTCAGGTAGTTAGATTGGATGTCAAGACGCGAATGATTTTGTGCCATGTGACATCTGGACAACAAAAAGGGTTGCCCTTGAGGACCACAAGAAAAATGTTCAGCTTTCGTGATTTCAGAAAATCGTTATCCACATCCTCCGGAGACCACGTTGGGAGGATATTCTCATTCACGCTTTGCCCAGGATCATAGCGAAAGACTCACGAGGGCTTCGATAATTCAACGATCCTTGTACTTAGCCTTCAGACAACATCTCTCAATTCATTTCGCTTGGACTCATGACGCAACCCTTAAATCATATCATAGTCGCGCACCAAGCCTCAGCCCATCCCCTCCCCCCCCCCCCCCCCCCTCAATCCTAGTTCAACGATTAGGGCAATTTCTCAACTAGATTTATATGAAGGAATGAGATTCTCTTGAATGCAAACCTCACTTTTTCTTGTCACAGGGAAGGTGACCACTGTGTGGCGCTTGCTCTGTTTTAACTAGAAACTCGTCGATAGAATGGCCCTAAAACGATGTAATTCCTTTTAAACTCATTTCAGGGTTAAGGCGAATGTCTTTCATGCACTCCTAGGGTGAATCCCCCTCCACACCACCTGTATTCGTCGCCGCGTATACTTTACTCCTCTAAATTAGCAATAAAGTGCCATGTGTCTTTTTTTGATTGATCCACATGTATTGCGCATTTTACACCCTCTACAATCTGACTTATACTAAACTCTGTTGAGTATTACTTCATTTTTCTAAAACGAATAATTTTCCTCATGATCGAAAGACGGAGAGAGAGGTTTATCTGGACCCCAAAGAATTATTAAATTCTTTTTTTAGGTTGTTAACTCTTCTTTTCTTCATACTTCTTAGGGATAAAATTGAATTCTAAAAATTAAAAAATAAAAAATAAGTACTGAAAACTAAATGCTGAATATTTTAAATTAAAAAATTATTTAGTAAAAATACAAGTGCTGAATTAAAACTAATTTAAACATTCAACAAACTAAATCTGAATCTAATTTATATGTTCAATAAAATTTATTTTTTTCCTAATCTTTCTTTCAATTTATATAAAAAAAGTTGTGGTGGCTTGGTGGTACTTTTGTGATAGTGATGTGGTGGTGGCGGTGGCGA
>BRYF01000029.1:11317500-11322500 GCA_030159135.1 Actinidia polygama | reverse complement strand
TGAAATGAACCATGATCAATTTTCACTGTAGATAGATTCTCAATCGCATTTCAACTATTAGTATTTAGTAATACAAATATAGAAATATTTAGGGTAAACTGCACTTTGTCTTCTCCAAGTATTGAGCAATTCTCATTTTGTCCTCTTAACTAATAATTTTTTCACTTTGCACCCTTAACTATATAACCTGTTGCAATCAATCCCGACATCCAATGTCTGCCTACAAAGTGGACGGAAAATTTTCGTCTACTTTTTAAATGGATGTCGGATGTTAAGGTTGATTGCAACTGTTTATATAAGTAAAGGTAACAAATAAAAAATTATTAGTTAGAGAAACAAAATGAGAATTACGCGGACGGAAAATTTTCGTCTACTTTTTAAATGGATGTCGGATGTTAAGGTTGATTGCAACTGTTTATATATGTAAAGGTAACAAATAAAAAATTATTAGTTAGAGAAACAAAATGAGAATTACTCAATATTTTTTAGAGGACAAAGTGTATTTTATCCAAATATTTATAGGTTTCAAATAGGGTCTGCATTAAACTTTATTGCTTACCACGAGGATAATAACCACGAGAGACTATAGTACTCTTAGACAATTGCTCTATATCATTCAATGAATGATAAAAAAAAGAGAATTTTACTATTTAAACCAATCTTTCTTCTAACACTAGAATTTGCTCAAGGAGAACTAAATAAGTTGTCTAATCATCACCCTACCTACCTATTGTCTATCTTTGGTTACATTTCACCATTGGTCTCCGTAGTTTGACTAAAGTCATACTTTGGTTTGTATAATTTTAATTTGAACAATCAAAATATTTTAAAATTTGATTTTCTTTCAATATAGTCCCTCCATTGAATCATGTGAAAAATCACTAGGCCATTTTTAAAATAAGTTGTCTAATCATCACCCTACCTACCTATTGTCTATCTTTGGTTACATTTCACCATTGGTCTCCGTAGTTTGACTAAAGTCATACTTTGGTTTGTATAATTTTAATTTGAACAATCAAAATATTTTAAAATTTGATTTTCTTTCAATATAGTCCCTCCATTGAATCATGTGAAAAATCACTAGGCCATTTTTAGGGACCAAAGTGAAACTTTGTCCAAAGTACAAGGATCAAGGTGGTAAATTTACCCTAAAAAAAGGGCTGTATGGGCTTTACGCTCTCATTTACCGTTCAAATTCTTAATCATTAGTGACAACATGATTATATTGAAACTAAATTATTTAAATTAAAACTATAAGGATCAAAGTGAAATTGTGGTCAAATTACAAAGACCATTGGTGAAATTCAACCTTTATCTTTCTCAAAAACTTGTCTGTAATCATTATTTTAGCCAATTTTTCATAATTTTTCATTTTAGTAGCACTTTTAGGTTTTGATAAATTTCCTTTTTTTAAAAAAAATAAAAAACTTTTTCTGACTCTTTCATTTAGAGGAACCAAATTTAAAAAACAAAACAAAGAATACTTTAATTTTCAGAGAAAATTAACATTTTTGTCCCATTTGTTGTTTTTTACTTTTAAATTTGAGATTATTTTTTTTTTAATTTTGATTAGATTATTATAGTTTTTCGTTTGTTTTTTGACAATATCAATCAGAAAAGTAAAACAAAAAAATATTCTTTTTTATAAAAAAGAATCAGAAAAAGTATAAAATTTTAATAAAAAATTTAAAAATTTAAAATTTAAAAACAAAAACAATCTTCTTCAAAGTGCAATTTATCCCCATCTGAACCTAACTGATATAATCCAATCATACAAGATAAGTATTATTGACCATGAGGATGGATGGGATCCTTCCTTGTTTGTAAATTTGTAATATCAGGCGCCCTATGCTCAACAATGACTTGCAAGTTCCAAAATTACCCTTCGATGAACCAGCAAAAAGTAACCTTCACTAGGGACAGAAACGTCCAATGGGTGCTCAAATATTGTGAGTATGAAAGCTTGATTACTTTACCATATCTTGGTTCTGATTTTATGATAGAGTTATCTAATCTGTTGTGGTGTGTTTGTCATAATCTGATAATGAGAGCAAGTAGTATCCAAATCAGTCTAATATTCTACCAATTGCCAAACACTGTTTCTAAAGCCCAGTTTCGTTAGCAACAACTAATTTAGCGGTTTTAGTTTTTTCTTTTTCAATTTATTTTTGTCACCATTTAATCAGTATTCTTTCCTTTTTCGATTTCTCTTGACGAGAAAAATCTGAAAATATAAATGTTTTAATTAAATTTAAAAATAACTATTAAAGAAAAAATTAGTTATTTGTTAAGTAAAAATAACTTTTTAAATATTTTTTTTAAAAATTAAATTAAAATTTGTATATTTTCAGATTTCTCTCATTAGAAAAATATAAAATTTTGATTAAATAATAAAAAAAAAGGATCATGAAAAAAATTCTAAATCAAAGCAGTTAAAGGGACTTAAGCTAATTTAGCTACCCCAAACAGAGCCTAATTGGTCCCATTAATTTGATTTTACCATTTTTTAAATAAATGTTTTTCTCTGTAATCATGTGTGCTACTTTCTTATCATGAGATTATTACCACAAACGCAATGAGAAATTTAGACAAGGATCTCACTAACTCCCCAATTGGATTAGTTTTTTTTTTTTTTTTAAATTATAGCTGTTTTAATTTATGAATTTTTCCTGTGTTTTCTGTTTATTTTTTATTAAAATTTTATAATTTTTTATTTTAATAAAAGACGAGAAAAAGTTCAGTAAAGACAAAAAATAAACTATTTTAATTAATAAATTAGTTATTTTTTTTGTATTTAGTGTTTCCTTTATAATTTTGAACAAAGATTCTATATTTTAAGATCCATTTTATCAAGAGAAACTGAAAATGTATAAAATTTTAATCAAACGGAATAAAAAAAGTTTATTAAAGACGAAAAAAAATGAAGAACCAAAGATGCTAAAAATTTTTTAAAAAAAATAGGACCAATGGTGAGTAATGATTATAAATATTATTTTATACCCTTTTGATTTTATTGAAAAATTAGAAAAAAAGTATGAAAAGAATAAAAAATTATAAAAAATAAAAAATATATAAATAATCTAATTTATTCCATTGCAATTTGCAAATAGTTAATCTTAGGGTAAATTTCACTGACCTCCCTTGAGATTTCTTATAAATACAACTATTTTTCTTATATTTCAAAAATAACACTGACCTCCCTTACTTTTGAAACTAATGTCAAGATTTTCTCTAAAGCTAATTTTTGGGCAAAAATAACAAATTTGCCCTTTGACTAAGGCTTTCAATTTTTTTTCTTAATACACCTGTTAAAATAAATAAATATTCTATTTTTTTCTTAAAATATCATTTATTTAAAAACTACTCTATTTTTTTTTATCAAAAAGTAATTTTTTTAAAATGGATTGATCTAGGTAGTTTTTTTTATCAGTACTCCTAATGAAAATATACTTAAAAAATATTTTTTTTATTTTAATAATTTTTTTTTAAAAATAATCTAAATATTTTACGTTTCAAGTTCTCCTAATCTAAATATACTTAAAAAATAACCTTTGCTATTGGTTTTTAAAAAAAAAAGAGAGAATGTTTATTTATTTTAATTGGTGTATTGAGAAATATTTTGAAAAGCCCTAAACTATAGGGTAATGTTGTCATGTTTGTCCAAAAATTTGCTCAAAGAAGGAATCTTAGTTTTAAAGGTAAGGGAGGTTAATATTATTTTTAAAACTACATAGGAGGTAGCTGTATTTGTAACCGGGGAAGTGGCTGAAATTTATCTTTAATTTTATTTTTGGACTACAAAATTGGTTTGTCCAAAAATTCCTGTGGAATCGAAAACCTAGTCAGTTTGATTCAATTTTTTGAAGAGCCGGTTTGATTATGGTTCCAATTCCGAAATCCTGAAAATCGACTTGGGCGGTATAGTTCATGAATTTGTGTGATAGGTTCTGATTCAAAATCGAACCAGAGTGGATAATATTAATACATTTTTTTTATATTTAATACAATAAGTTATCACCTTATAACTTGTGAGATTCATTTACCGAATAAAAAACTCCAACTATAAATACAAAAGATATAACCCTAATATATATTTTTGCTATTATTTTTTAATTTATTTCATTCATACCTTTGTTAATTTATGGGCATCTTAATTTTGAATATCTAAGTTCATGTGATCATCTTATAGTCTATATGCAGTGTTCAGTAGAGATTTTATTGTGGATATGTGATTGTTTTGTAAGACATGAATGAAATTATTTGTTTTGGACAGATCTGATTGATTCAGAAATTTAAAAATTCAAAGGATTCGATTTATTGCTTAATTTTACTCAAAATCGAACCAATTCAATCCATTGACAACCCTACTGCCAAAGGCCAAAACATTGGTAAAGTAATGCACTCCTACAGGGAACAACTGTTCAAAAAGCCAAAAATTTATATTGATTAACTATTAATATAAACTAATTATTAATATAAACTAATTATTAATCGATTGTTGAGTTGTACTCAATCTTAATTTTTTACAATACTAAACTTCCCGGTGAAATTTACAATATCAATGATTTGGATCGACCCACAATTAGGTTTGAAATGCTTGAACTGAATTATATTAAACTATAGAGAAATTGTGTAAAAAAAAAATCTAGTGTAACGACTCATCCTATTTTTCTCTCTATCACAATGGGCCGCTAATAATCGTGTTCTTTTATATACAAATCAGAGCGTTATTTTTCTCAAATTTATATTAGTCTTCAAATATTTATTTTTACAATGTCTCTTAACAAATTTAATACAAAATTATCAAAAGTCTTCAAATTTTTATCCAACTCATCTCGTATTACCCGATTTTTACGTCCACCTGAAAAATAAATTAAACAGAAAAATATACAATATGAAGGAAATATGCTCAATTCAATAATGACTCAACGACAAATCTAGAAGAGTTCAATGAATCATCAAATCATGAAAGACCTCATACTAGGTCTTTTTTGGTACAT
>BRYF01000029.1:11272500-11277500 GCA_030159135.1 Actinidia polygama | reverse complement strand
AAAGCATGAGTTTTTGCGAAGTCAATACTAGTGCGAAAACGAGCTTTTTCCAGTGGAAAATACGTCGTTTGGAAATCCATTAACGTCTTCCTAGCAAAGCAGATAGGGCATTGCTCTCCGCTTACCTCCCTTAACAAAATCGAGCTCACCGCATGTTCAAAGACGGCGAGATAAACATAGAGCAACTCTCCCTTATCCAGCATGGAAAGAAGCGGTGGTTCAGTCAAGTACTTGTTGAATTGTTGGAGTGCCAGTTCGCACTCCTCGTTCCATATAAATTTGGTGTTTTTGCGAAGGAGCTTAAAAAATGGGCGACATTTGTCAGATGACTTACTGATAAATCGATTAAGTGCGCCCGCCATCCCTGTCAATTTCTGTACCTACTTCGCATTCCGGGGGCTGATGATGGGATTGATGGCTGCAATCTGCTCTAATTTTGCCTCGATTTCCTATCTCATAACCAGGTGCCCCAAAAACTTCCCCAATCTCACACCAAAGGCGCATTTAGCTGCGTTAAGCCTAAACTTGTGATGTCGGAGGATTGCGAATACCTCGGTTAGGTCCTTGAGGTGATCGGCTTCTTCTTTATTTTTTACCATCATACCGTCAATGTATGTGTCCATGGTCTTTCCGAGGACGTGCTCAAACATCTTTGTGACCATTCTTTGATAGGTGGCGCTAGTGTTCTTAAGTCTGAATGGCATAACTTTATAACAGAATGCACCCCTAGGGTGATGAATGTAGTTTTTTCTTGGTCTAGCTTCATGCAATCTAGTGGTATCCTCAGTATGCATCAAGAAAGCTCATTTGGGTGTAGCCCGAGGTGGGTCAACCAATTGATCTATTTTCTGCAGTGCGAAGCAATCTTTCGGACAAGCTCGGTTAAGACTCGTGAAGTCGATGCAAACTCACCATTTGCCTGTTTTTTTCTTTACCACAACCGTGTTGGACATCCAACTCGGATAAATGACTTCGATTATTGCGTTTGCCTCCCTGAGTTTCTCCACCTCTTCTATCATTGCGTTGACGTGCTCGGGTGCCAACCTCCTTCCTCTTTGTTTGATCGGTCAGGCATCCGGTTGGATGTTCAACTCGTGCTTGATGAAGGCGGGGTCAATCCCAGACATCTTATAAGGCGTCCATGCGAAGGCTTCGATGTTTGCTTTCACGAGTTGAATGAGCTCGGTTCTCTCTCGATCTCCCAAATTTGAACCGATAAGGAAGAATCAGTCTGAGCTTGGTTCATCCAACTCACAGCGCACCAAATCTTTGATGACCTTTGGCTCGTGATCATGCCCTACGTCTTCCAGCACTTCCATCTCTTCTTCGACCCAATGAACCTCCTTCATGGCCGGTTTGGTGGATTATGTTGCTAGGTAACACTGTTTGGCTGTCACCTGGTCCCCATAAAAGGTCTCATCGCCTTTGGGTGTGGCAAATTTGATGACTTGGTGCAATGTGGAAGCTACTCCATTCATCCTGTGCAACAAATCTTTGCCAACGATAGCGTTATATGGAGATGGTATGTCTACTACTACGAACTCTGTCATCAACTCTTGAGATCCAGCTCGGATTTTGAGAGTCACGGTTCCCAAGGGCCAATGAGATTGAGCATTAAAACTGACAAGTGGAGCTTGGGCAGGTTTAAATCGTCTTAAGAGAGTTTTAATTGTTTAACATCACTTCAACCGAACTACCAGTGTCCACCAAAATTCTTTTGACATCGTAATCGCCGATTCTCAACTAAACTACCAATGGATCGGAATGTGGGTGTGGCACTCTTTTGAGATTGGCCTTGGAGAAGGTGATGCTGTTGGTTCGGTTCATGCTAGCTTTAGCCTCTTTGGCAGTGATTGGATTAAGAGTAGCTCGTGCATTTGCCTTATTATGCAGATCTCGCTCCAGACTCTATTCTCTAGACCTGGGTCGTCGGGTTCCCCCATCATGTGAATAGTGCCCAGAGGCAAATCTTCATCATCCACGTCCATAGCTTTCTCGACATTGCCCACACCTCGGTCGAACCTCGGGTTAGGTCTGGGCTTGGCTTTCTTTGCTCGCATCTTTTCTTCATCGACGAACTCTTTAAGATGTCCATCTTGAACCAGCTGCTCTAGAAGGCTTTGAGAGCTCTGCAATTTTCGGTCTTATGCCCCTTCTCGTCATGGTAGGAGCACTTCCAGCACTAATTTTGTCTTTTTGGATATCCTCTCATCGGTTCGGATTTCTTGAAGTAAGGCTTCTCTCGGATCTTGGCAAGGAGTTTGTAGATTAGCATTTTGAAGACGACGTTAATTCCTTGCCTCGCCCTATTCTCGAACTGGTTCGGACCTTCCTTTTGCTTTTTGAATGGTCCTTCTCCTCGGGTGGCTCCACCTGTTGTCTTCTCAGCCTGCCTAACGTCATCCTCCAACCGGGCAAACATCTCAACCCGGGATATGATATCCTAGAGGTCAATTGGAGGGTCGAGCGTCAGGTTCTCTCAGAGTCTTTCTCCCAGAGTTAGCCGAAGCTTGTAGCTTGCTACCGCTAACTCTTTGGAGCAATCCTCTATCTCGTTATACGTTTCCGAGTATCGTTTGCTATAGTGCAGATCGACTCGTTCTTCCCTTTCCTTAGCGTCAAAAAGGATCCAATGGCTTTTGGCGCTTTAGTGTTTATGACGAACCGGGCACGAATGACTCGGTGAGCTGATAAAAGGTTTCTATTGATCCAGTTGGTAATTTGTCAAACCATTTCAACCCAAGGTCTCCCAAGCTTGATGGGAATACTCGACACATGAGAGCATCCATGTGATTCCACAGGGCCATTATTTGCCTAACATGACTCACGTGAGATCGTGGATCCGATTTCCCATCATACACGGTAAACTTGGGTGGCACAAATTTCTCTAAAGGGTTCATTCCCTCAATCTCCTAGGAGAATGGGGTCTGGTATCTCGGGATCGGTTCTTTCTGCGTTAATGCAACTGGATGAGCCACTGATCCAATTGGCACAAAGTTTTAACCCTTCCAGCTGTTGTTCGGTTGTTGATTTTCTCACTCAGGTCTCCTACCCAGTTCCTCTTCACGTTGAGCGCGTCGCGCAGGTCCTCACTCTTTTAAGCTCGGCGTGGCGACAACCTCCGCTTGCTTGACACTTCGATCCTGCTGTCCCCATGGCTCTTGAGCTCGACCCACGTGTCACACTGTTTCTCTTTGCGAACTCCCGTTAACGAATCCTCGGCTCCTCCAAATCTTGCTTTAGAGGGTTCTCCGTGGTCCATTCGCGGTGGTTTTATGAGTCTGTTATCCACCAAAATCTGCGCCATCTCCGCCAGTGGCGCTTACAATCGCTTAATGGTGATGTCTCGTTCTTCTTTTCCTTCAGGGAGTAACCGACCTGACTTCTGCTTCGAGGTGACTTTCGCCACCCTCTGGGCATCGGCCAATAGCTTACCTCCTCTGTCCCCAGGCGTTTTGAGCACATGAGGTGGCTCCCCTCTGGTTTGACAGCTAACAGAACAATTGTCATCCTATGATGCTATGAGTAGTGACCTTGCAAATGTCTATAGTTGAATTCCCACAGACGGCGCCAATTGTGGGGTAGTGAGTTTGTGAAATGATGGAAGGAAAATCAAAGATAGACACCTGCGACAGTCCTCTGACTGATTTGGGGTGCTGGCACTTGGTAGAAGCTCATCGGCGACCTGGCTACAACACAACAGTGAGATCAGTCTTCGAAGCTGTTTTTGGGAAATGGCTCTCCGACGGTCAAGTTAGGTGGCCGGAGTTATGGTTTCTAGAGAGCGAAAAGGTAAGAGTGTTCGGGTTTGAGGTTTGCATACCTTTGCGAGAACAGTGATTCTCGCTTATGCAACCTAGCTCGGCGCGTACCTTGACGCGCCAACTGCCATGTTAGTGAGTGGATTGTGGAGTAGTGAGTTTGTGAAATGATGGAAGGAAAATCAAAAACCTGCGGCGGTCCTCCAACTGATATGGGGTGTTGGCACCTGGCAGAAGCTCGTCGGCGACCTGGCTGCAACACAACAATAGTGAGATAGGCCGCCAGAGCTATTTCTAGGAAACGGCTCTTGACGATCAAGTTAGATGACCGGAGTTATGGTTTCTAGAGAGAGAAAAGGTAAGACTGTTCGGGTTTGAAGTTTGCAACACAACAATAGTGATTCCCGCTTATGTAGCCTAGCTCGGCGCGTACCTTGACGCGCCAACTGCCATGTCAGTGAGTGGATAGCAGACGCAACATGCCTCTACGGCACAGTTGGTAGCTCATTATAACATCGCCGACCTCCCTTTTAGGGTATGGTGGCCGTCAGTAGAAACCTTGCCATGCAAGTTTCCTTTTGTCCCTTGTCATCCCTTGGGATTCCTGTTGCCCATTGTCCCTGATCCTAGCTCTAGTGCAGTCTTCGCTTCTATCTTGCTTTACAGCGATAGTCAGGCCATGACGGTGGTCCAAGCTCGGATCTTGTTTTACTCTGATAATACCCTCACCTAGCTTCTGGCATGGAAACTCACCGAGCTTGCTTCGTAGCGACAGCTCCCTAGGAGATTCCCTACCCTAGCACGGTTACAAGTCAGCGTGTCTACACAACAATTCGCGTGTGGAAGACCATCGAGCTCGCTAAGTAGCAACGCTCCTTCGGTGGACCTTTGCCCTGGCGTGGCTAGACTCTGTCATTGCATATTTTGTCCCCTTACACCATCCCCTTGCTATGCCTAGATATGAGGAGGTATTTTTGTATTGTCAAATAAAGTGGGGGTGGTATTGTGATTTATAAAACAACAGAGAAGGACTCTGTAATAAACGAAAACATCATGAGATGTCAATGTAATTACCATAATCACCTAAAATTCCAGACCCATCACTTGTCAACCCAAACCCAAACCCAAACCCAAACCCAAACCCGATCCCTACACCCGGCCCAAGTTTGATTTCTCTCTTCTCATCTCTTGTGTTTCTGCGTAACGAACAGTGGAATTCGATCTCTGGCGATGACCAAC
>BRYF01000029.1:11222500-11227500 GCA_030159135.1 Actinidia polygama | reverse complement strand
CATGCCATATATTATATTACGGTCGCTCCCTAATGACTAGTGATCGTTGAACAGTTGTATGTGTCGCAAGGGTCAATCCAATATGATTTTGAACTCTTGATATGAAATCAAGATAATTGACCTAGATGACCCAATGATTGAAATAAAAAAGGATTGACAGAAGTAAAATTATTTAATCAAGGGTACTTGGCCCGATGAGCCAAGGATTTTGATTAAAAGATCGGCCTAGATGAGCCGTGATTTTGAAAAGTAATTGCATGTTGAAATGAATTGATATTTTATAATTTCATAGGTACTTGTTAGTATTATATGACTTGACTCACATTAGCCTAGTGCTTAAGACGTAATTGTACATAATAATTTCAAGTAATGAGAAAGAGGTGGAGCACGACTGAAGGCAGGCGGCCTTAGTCGATTTTTGTTGACCTATACCACATATTTAGCATATGAATGTTAATTCTTTTGAAATTGTATAATCTTGTTGACGGTTGTGCAGGACATTATGGTCAGAACCGTAAATATAAATATTTATATACAAGAAGGATGTAATGATATTGTATACTTTTTTATACACGTCAACTCTGGTTAATTTACTACGCTTCTGTATATATATATAATTGCATTCAAGTATTGAATGCAAAAGAATTCCTAAACTAGTTGAGTAGTAGGCCTTAGTAAGTGAGACTCACTGGCCAATTACGACTACACATGTGATAAGGGTGGATCAACGTGTATAAATGGGTTGGGCCGTGACACACAGTAAGATTTTCGGTCTCATTTTCATCAAACTTAAGGATATCTTCATGCAGGTATGTGGCCAGATTCAATGTTGTCAAATAGAATAATATTTTTTATTGTCAGCGTTTAAAATCTGACTCATTGAACTTTTTGAGCTTCTCTCCATGTTAGCAATGACAGGAGTAGGCCTAGCCATTATATTTGCTATAATTGGAATTGAAAAAGTAGTTTTTATGATAGTAGCATTAATTTAGAGATATACAAATGGGTCAAACCTGTCAACCCATCTGTTAGCCGGCCCATTACTGTAGTGGCCCGTCCGTATGGACTTAGGCCACCCCGAAGTTCAATTCTCATTGGGCACAGGCTAGACAGCCTTCACCATAGAACCTTTCAACAATATGGATCTATTGGACGATGAAGATACCAAAGATAATAATTAGTCGAATTTTTTTTCTTCTTAACATTGTACTTTATAAAGAAATAAGAAGTAATGCAAATGAATTATGGTTAAGTGGGTGTCAACCTAATTGGGATGTACTTAATTATAGTGATGCAAATCTCTAACATTTTAACTTTTGTAAATATTTTATTATTTTAATTTTACAATCAATGTATTTGACATTATTTATCAATCAATAAAAGTATTCTCTTTGACTTTTAGTCTTTTTATATTTGTTTATTCAAATTTTAATTTATTGTTAAATAAAAATATATTATTGTTGTAAATCACTAAAAGCTAATTTGCAATTCTTATTATTTTTTAAAAAATAAAAATATTTTTGTAATATTAAAATAAAAAATATGTGTACAAAATATAATATTACATTGATTTTAAAAAAAAGATTAAAAAAATAGACTGGGTCGGTCATGGGCTGGGCTTAGCCTAGCCTAGCCCGATACTATAGCGGACTGGGCTAATGGGCCGAACTGGGCAAGAAAAATAATTAATAGCTAACCTGATCCGTTACTATAGCGGTCTGGACTAAACCTAGCCCGGGACCGACCGAACCCATTACTGTAGTGGATCGGGCCCGCCTAGTCCTTCCATTTGTGCAATTCTAAGCATTATTCACACCACTATTTGTGTTATCATCAAACATGTTTTCTAAATTTAACACAAAAAACAAAAATAATAAAATAAATAAAATTAAACTTTTTCTGCGTATAACAACAAAAACTTTTTGAATTTTTAAAAACAAAAAAGTAAAATAAAACCACTTAAAAGTGCTGAAAAATGTGTGTTGGGTTTGTTCTTTTTCTTAAAACAAATAGAAACTTTTAACAAATAATTGTAAAAAATTTTACAAACACAGAAAAGAAGAATAATGATTAATTTAAACAACACAGTAAAAACTTACAAGAATTTAGCATGAACACCGAAAATTGTAATGGTTGAGGCCTAAATTTGATTTAGTATCCTTAAGTCGTTTTACACCCCGCACTTGGTACTTACGGAATATAACTCACAACTCCCTAGATACAATAATTTGGATCTTCTGATAATAGCGCTCCAAATCAAAAGAACACGGAGAACCTTCAAGTGTTTTCTCTCTCTAAAATGTATACTAAAATACATATGATGCTTTGCAATTTTTAGTATTCTTAAACTAGTTTTTGAATGAATGCTGAATATTTGGCCAAACATGGACATATTCACAAACTTTCCCATTCCCTTCTTCTAGATTCTGGTGCGATGTCAAATTTTTTTCTCCCCTTGTACAATTTTTGTATGATTTATCTACTTTTGATTGTTATTGTTGATATTTATTGATCGTCAAGCTTCAATTTTATTGTTATTCTGCATCAAATTTGGTATCAGAGCCGAATCCTATTTTCAAAATCATCTATAACCACCATAACTACAAATCTGTTTTCAATCACCACCACCCGCTACCACTAGGCATCGGCGAGAGTCGCCTGAGTTCCAACAACGCCAATCGAATTCTAGTGATCATGATTTGACTTAATTAAACATTGATTTGGTCGAATCGGACATTCATAGCCATATTCGGGTTTTGGATCTCTTCAAAAGTGATCCAAATCTATTTTAGACAGCACCACTATGTTCGTATAGACGATAAGAAGCTCTGAAAGCATATCACGAAGACAATTTACGTTCATGCTCCCTCACACATCTCCTGTCTCTCAGCGCATGAGATCTATGCGAATCCACGCGCCCCACGCACCATTTAAGGAAGACAATAAGTGCTCCTCACTCTCCCACGCATCCACGCACCACTTCAGCAAAAGAATATTCCAGGAATATGCCCTATGTCTGGTAAATTACACTTTTAGTCCATGAAATTTTATAAAATTATGGTTTAGTCCCTGTATTTTGAGAAATTACATTTGGTCCCCAAAGTTTAATAATTTTTAGTTCGTTCCCTAAGAATTTTGAAATTAAAGATCAGTCATTAAAGTTTTAGAAATTTTAAATCAATGATTAAAGTTTTAAAAATTTCAGATCAGTGCCTAAAATTTTAGAAATTATTGTTTGGTATCAAAAATTTTAGTTTCTTAAAATTTTTGAGTTCTGATGCAATAACCCGATGAGGCTCCTACTTTTGATGGTCACCGCAACTCCAAAACCTTCATTGATTGGATGCATGAGATGGACCACTTCTTTGAGTGATACAAGTTGTCTGATGATAGGAAAGTCGAGTTTGCTAAACTAAAATTAATCGGCTGAGCCAAACTTTTTTAGCAGAGTACTGAGGCTCAATGATGACAACCCCCAATCATTGATTGGATTGAGATGAAAGAAGTCTTGAGTAGTAAATACCTTCCTTGTTCCTATCAAGGTGATAGGCTAGAAGCCATGGAGCAGAAGAAAAATTAAGAGGCGATGCAAAATAGAATGAATCAGTTTATTGAAGTTCTTGAGGAAATTGAGAATATTTTTCAAATGAGTTGTACAATGATTCTGAAAACACTCCATCCAGCATAGTTGTGTATGAAACTAATTTATCTTTAAGAAAACTTGAAGAGTTACACGGCGAGCTTTGAGACCTTCAACAAGATAAAAGTGATCACCTAAATCATGAGTTGGACCTTTTGAAGATAGTAAATTCACTATGCAAGGTTCTTGGTATCGATTTTAAGAAAACGGTAACTAAAATCCATCCTAGTTTGGGTAATAATTTTGAAGGAACAAAGATCCTAACTAATAAAACAATTATGGGGTTAATAAGTACAATACAAAAATTGTGAGAAATTAAAATGAATAGGATGCAATAGTTTAGAAGAAAACCAAGGCTGCAATCATTATCTAGACCTATTGGCATTGTCACAAGGCATATTCTTATTATATGTCTTACACCACACCCCAAGCTAATCATCATACAACCCAAACGTAGGGTGTTATCCACATAAACATAATAAAACAACACACCGAATGGGTGTCATACAAAAACAAATCCTCCTTCTAAGTATTATTACAACTTCACCCATAACTATCAACATATGTACACATGTAAATATAAAACCCAACATAGGTCTGACCTAACTCACCCAAAGTACAAAACTCTATCTCTACGACTCAACAAAGTACAAAACTCTTCTCTACGACTCAGCAGTGAACTCTTTCACTAGTATGCACCTAAAAATAAAAACTTTCTTGGTAAAATGAATTGGTCGCAACTTTCTTTTCTCCCGCCTTCTTGGTAAAAGTGGTTAGGCTGATCCGAGACGACATAGCTGCAAGATCAAAACAAACATCAGACAACAAAAGAAGTAAAACTTAGAAAAGTTAAAAAGTAATACCATCTGATCTAAGCTCGGGGGCAGCCCTAAGTTTGATCCAGACCCCAACTCAAAGTCCGAGATAGAGCTCGGAATTCCTGATAAAGGATTCCCTGGCAAAAAATCTAGAAAAGGTTCCCTAACTTTTCTACCTAACCACCTAAGCAAAGTCAGATCAGGAGAGTCAAGAAAAGACCTGCTAGTTATTCTTCCTATATCCCCCCTAATAACTCCTAAGTATTCTACAGAATCATTGCGGACAGGACTATCGCGCTGTAGGTCGCCTCGGAAGGGAAGGGACTCACCTCGTCGCCCGAAGTGGTATTTCTACCTCCCTCAAACTAGGTATTCCCTTTCCCACTAGATGATATCTCTATGCATCCACAGGAAAAGTACCTCTGGAAAGTTTTAGAAGACATGATCTTTTACACGTCGAAATAGCCCTCCGATTTTATCTTCTTAAAGAACTCCGCCATCCTCTTCGCCTCGATCTCGGACAGGGAGGGCAACTTGTTGCA
>BRYF01000029.1:11180000-11182500 GCA_030159135.1 Actinidia polygama | reverse complement strand
TTAGCATCATTTCTGCCCATAACTTTGGCTAGAAAAATATCTTTATACCATCTAAAATGTGCTAAATAAACACATTTTAAATTCTAAAAAAGATATCTATGGCTTTCAGTATTATTCTAAACTGAACCAATAAAATGATATATTATAGCTTGAATTATGGTATATATTATATCAGGTTTAGTGATATCCTGCCCTAAATCATCTCTTTCTAATTTAACAACTTCTAATATTTCAAACCTTTGATTTTGATGAAGATAATTATCCCAACAACCTTATAGGGTCCCCATAAACCCACATATTATCATTAAGGCTATATCTTTTCAGTATTGCGATTTGTTTGGCAAGCTATAGAATACATCATCATTTGATGCAAAACACCTATTATTTGATATTCATTCATTCCATCAATATTTCAGCAATAAACTTGACTACCAGAATAATTTTGTTGGTAATAATGAATATTCTCTTCAAACAATAAGTCTTGAGGAGTGGGTCTAGGATAATAATGCCTAGATGATCCCATATATCCATCATGAAATTTTTGTTTACATTCAATTTTATTTATATTAAGATTGTTGAACATTTTTTCCAATTTATCAATATTTTCTCCATCTGATAAATATTCAGATGCCTAAATTTTAAGCATGTTAATACTTAATCCCTTCATTTTAAATTGTAATTCTTTTATAAATTTATTATATTTTATGTTATCCCCAAAATTAAATTTAAGAACTTTTATGGGAGGTTTTATATTAACTGGTTCTATCTTTATTATATAGGATGTACCTTCTTCCTTTTTATCCTCTTCTTTTACTATTTGTTGAACTTTATTTTCAACTCTAGACAATTGTTGACTTATTGTATGTAAATTTAGGTTTGTAAAATTATTTTGTTTCATAATTTTACTACTTTTTTTTATCTCGAAGAATAAAAGCAGTAGCTTCAAAAGTATAGGGACCTCCTTAACTATTGGAACCATAGTCCATAATCAAAGATGCAGTAGGTGGATGAATAGACTGAATAGTTTTATTATCAACCGTTTTCCAGTTTTGATTTAAATTTTTCAAAACTATAATATTTTTTTTTGTATTATCAGAGGTTTGATCATGAATATAATAATTATTCAAAAACTATTCAGGAAAAGATAATAACTTTTCTATATTCTGTAATTCAGAATAAAATTTTTTTTCAAAATATTCAATGGCTTCTTTATTATAGGCAAATTTATACCAATTTATAAAACCTTCATATTTAGGTTCCATAAGATTACTTCTCATATAATCTCTTAATAAATAATGGTACTCACCATCTATATGAAGAATTCAATAATCATTATAAACTAAAATTTATTTCAATAGCAGAAGGAATATTTTGTTGTTCCTTGTAAACTCCATGTGAAATTTTATTAGGTGTCATCCTAACACCTTCAACTAATATTTCAGGATTTACAAAAAAATTATCTTCTATATCATCTCTAAGTTCACTAGATGCAACTGTGAGGTAGATGATCTACTATAGATGGCCTAGCACTTGAGGATGGTATGGATACCTTATAAGGTAATTGTCTATATTTTCTAAAATTGAAATAGATATCTCCATCTATCATTTCCGTTATATTTTCTATTGTCCTATTAATAATAGTAGTGGGTGGGACTACCCTAGCATCTTTCCATTGATCAGGAAAAGTTAATTTCATTCCAAGATATTAATATCTGGCCTGCTGTGCCTTCTTTATCAAACATATTTGATTCTATAGAGTTGTAAATCTAGCAGGATTACTTATATGTTTTACATTAGGTGATAAAGTATTCATAACTTTATAATATATAAGATAAATAATCACTACCGTTTCAGATCTTGGAAGGAAATTATAAAAATATATTTTTTTTGGTCAAGTTTATATGAATAACACACTAATAAATTTAGTATTGATATTGATGTACAAAAATAAAATAAACTATTTCATATTTTGTTGAAAATTAATAAAATAAATGAATTATATATATATATATATATACATACATATTTTGTTGAACATTAATAAAATAACTAAATTATATATCTTATATTATATAAATGTGAGTGAACAGTAACTCCTTTGTAATATCCCGACACTTAATTATATTTATTTTATTATAAAAATAGATAGGAATTGTTGAAATTAAATTTAAGTCATTTAATATATTTTGGGGTTAAATTAAAAAATTAATAACTTTTAAAATTAAATTAAAGAGAATATTTAAATAATATAATTATTTAAAAGTTTAAAGGGCTAAAGTGTAATTTATGAATTGATTGACACGCCATGGGGATGACTCACCCAGGGCTGTTACTTGGGTGCAAATAGTGTTGTTCCGGACACCTTAGTCGGGCCATACCGTCCTGCCCCACGGGACTGGTATGACAGGTAAATCAGGTACTCAGCGGCCCAACATATGGGAGGCCCAGTGCATAGTGCCCACAAGGAGCCCATCCAATATTTCATGAGTGAAACTCCCAC
>BRYF01000029.1:11087500-11090000 GCA_030159135.1 Actinidia polygama | reverse complement strand
AGAGGTTTCTATAAACCTATTACAGACAACTTTCATAGAAATAATAAAAGCTTTTGAAAAGAAAAACAAAAAACACTATTTTCTAAAAGCAATTAGTAAAATCTAATAATTCATCTGGGAGGTCATCCTATAATGGATGATAACAGCAAAGCTTACATAAGCATTTAATAATGGAATGCAAAATCGTCATGGATGACGTTTTCCTCTTGCTTTTGAAATATCTTCATTTAATGAGTTTCAAATTCAGCTAATTGAGTATCTTGAATATCAAGATCTTTTGAATCAATATCATTGGGATCTTGTCCTTCTCCAGCTATACCTAAATTTCCTTCTTCACTGTCTTTATTTAAAGCCATGGAAGAATCATCCTTATGTGAGAATGAATTATTAAATTGGTCTTTGAAGAAACTCATACATTTCTTCATAGGATCTGTTTCCGATATTCTTGGACAATCTGATTTAAACTGTGCCTTTAATATCTTAAAAGGATTTAAAGAAGAATTAGATTATTTTATGTGTTGCTTGATATTTTGAAAAATGAAAACCAACTTTCTTATTAATCTGATCATATAAAACATCCATATCTTTTTTGGAAAAATTATTTCACCATCTGACCCAATATGCTCTTTGTAAGCCACCAGTCATAAAACCAATTAAAAACTCCTCCATATGGAATAATCTGGGAACATAACTTGATAGACAAAGTATAGACCAAGTATGTTTATTCTTTTTATTCTGATATAAGAATGTATGATAGAATCCATGTTGATAATCCCAATAATTATAATTATGAGATATATCATTAACCTACATGATTTTGGCACTTGAAAGATCAAAGCCCCAAGATTCTGGTTTAATCACTTTTTTTATAATAGTTTTGCTATAAATAATAGCACTATATTGATGAAGATAGTTTCACTATGGTGGCCAAATCTTATTCTCAAAGAGGAGGTTATTTATCTTCTAAAAAAAATGATCAAAAAGGAAAAAAAGGTATCTACTTATAATTCTTTTGAAAAGAAATCTATGGCTGAGATTATATCTACTGCTGATACAGAATATATTTCCAAGAATATACAGATCCATGTGTGCTATATTGAGCAAGAAGATCTAAGTCTTATTGATAATCCATGGGAAATTAGATCAAAATATTTGGCTCCTTTATAGGCAAGCCTAGAGGATATTGAGGCTATTTTGAATTATATTGACTGTATGAATATAAGTCACACTAGAGTGGTTCTATCTGATACCTCTATTGCTATTATTTATAGCAAAGATATTATCAAAAAAGTGATTAAACCAAGATACTGGGGCTTTGATCTTTCAAGTGCCAAACTCATGAAGGTTAATGATATATCTCATAATTATAATTATTGAAATTATCAACATGGATTTTATCATACATTCTTATATCAGAATAAAAAGAATAAACATATTTGATTTTTCAAGTTATGTTTCCAGATTATTCCATCTGGAGGAGTTCCTAATTGGTTTTATGACTAGTGGCTTATATATGGGTCAGTCTTGGATATTCTACCTACCAATATTTTGGAAGCTTTTAGAAGATGGTAAATTTGGCATCCTCTTATTAAAGGAAAGGAAAATCTTCCTTACAAAGAGCATATTTGGTCAGATGGTGGAATTTCCCCAAAAAGATATTGATGTTTTATATGATCAGATTAATGATAAAGCTGATTCTCATTTTTCAAAATATCAAGCAACCCATAAAGAAATCTTTTCGTTCTTAGGAAGTTCTTCTTTAAATCCTTTTGAGATGTTAAAGACACAGTTTAAATCAGATTGTCCAAGAATATTGGAAGCAAATCTTATGAAGAAATGTATGCATTTCTTCAAAGACCAATTTAATAATTCATTCTCAAGGATGATTCTCCCATGGCTTCAAATAAAGACAGTGAAAAAGGAAATTCAGTTATAGCTGGAGAATGATAAGATACCAATGATATTGATTCAAAATATCTTAATATTCAAGATGCTCAATCAGCTGAATTTGGGAACTCATTAAATGAAGATATTTCAAAAGCAAGAGGAAAACGTCATCCATGACGATTTTGGATTCCATTATTAAATGCTTGTGTAAGCTATGATGTTATCATCCATTATAGAATGACCTCTTATTATTAGATGAATTATTAAGATTTTCCTTATTGTCAAAAAGCAAATAGTGTATTTTGTTTTCTTTTCAAAAGTTTTCATTATTTTTATGAAAGTTGTCTGTAATAGGTTTATAGAAACCTCTATTTAAAGGGATGATACCCCCAGTTGTGGTATCAGCCTCTTTCGTAACTCCTCTCTTGTAACCATATATCTCTTGAGTGTTAAATAAATAAAAGTTTTTTTTAGAAGTAGTCTTCCGCACTATCAGAGGCATCATGGATATCGCATCGATGATATGTGACTAACTATCTGTTAGTCTATCAGGTATAATCTGAGTTTAAGTTCTTGTTATTATTCAGTTATGCTTTAAATTTTAATTTTGTTT
>BRYF01000029.1:11060000-11062500 GCA_030159135.1 Actinidia polygama | reverse complement strand
TAATGGTTAATGTGGAAATAATTTTGGGAATGACACGCTGAGATATATCGAGTTTTGGTACATGAGTGTACCCAAAAATTGGGAATGTCAAAGTCCACGGTGAAAATTCGAAAAGTTGACAAATTTAAAGTCCTAGATGGCAACTGCGCAAATGATATAAGTAATGTTGACCCTTTCGGTGAAAGTCCGAGGAATGCGGCTGGGTATAGGTAATGTCGACCCTTTCAGTGAAGTACGAGGAATGCGGCCGGGTATAGGTAATGTCGACCCTTTCGGTGAAAGTACGAGGAATGCGGCTGGGTATAGGGAATGTCGACCCTTTCGGTGAAAGTACGAGGAATGCGGCCAGATATTGTCTCATATGCTTAGGGAATAATGAGGTTGATTATGTATTAGCCTAGGTGTGTCATTCTACATGGTTAAGTAAAATTTTGAGAAAAGCTGAGGAGTTTATGAACTCATTGATTTGATAAATCAAGAATTTAAATTATGTGTTATTTAAAGTGATGAATGCTTTTGAGAAAAATCGAGATTTTGGATAAATTGTTGGAATTGTGAAATCACGGATTTGAAAATTTAAAAGTATATTTTGATATGAATGAAAGCATATTTTATTACATCATGTTTTCATTGTATATGATATGTATCATGATTTTTGGCATGAGGCATCAAGTCCATTGTTAAATCTTTTTAAGGTAACTCACATTTACTATAAAATAAATTTCAGGTACCGAGGGTGATCCTGAGTCGTGAGGCATGTGGATTGCCATCACATTTCTTTTGTCTAGGAACTATCTTAATATAATATTTTGAGGATTGTAATATTCTTTTGGCCCGGTGTGGGCATTGTCCATATTTTCTTTTATTTTGTATTAGATAGCTCATGGAGAGCATGGTCCCACGGGAGGGATAGATGTACTGTACTCTGATTTAATGACAAGTATATTTGTCGTATTGTTTAGTTTGACTTTTTTCGCATTTGATTTGTCAGCTTATGTGGCAGGATCTTAATTTGACTGGGGCGGGACAATTAATGAGACAAATTTTTTAAAAATGATTCTGAAAAACTCATTTTGAAAAATTAAACCAAACCAAACCTAGGGAGGGTTATGGATTTAATTGGAAGGGCAAGTTGGGGGAAGATCTTGAGTTGAGATGATAGAAGTTGGACAGAGGTGCTTGCGTGGATTTGGATGAGGTTGCGCATGTGACCACCCTGACCGGTTTAGCCGTTTCCTTGTCTCAATAGAAGCGGACACGTGGTTTCCGTCATTGATTAACTGGTCTCGAATCCAAGTCAGACCCGGATCCAAATTAACTAATTAGATTCTTGAGATAATTACAATAAAAAACATTGGGCTTGACATTGGAAACACATTAATTAAAGCCTCAATTTATTAATCAGTCATAATTTGAATCATTCGTTAACCTTCATTTATGTAGTTTGATTTGGCAAAACAAATACGACGTCGTGTATTTCTAGGGGTTGTAATAAAACACTTATAGATATTTCAAAAGGCCTAAATTTATTATATTTTCTCGAAATATTGCTTTTGTGACACCTAATTTCTCTCCATTTTTTTATGAATATATGCCCTAATTATTAGGGCTTTTAAAGGCATGGGACATCATTTTTTCAATTGTTTCGACAGGAACCAGCTAGTATTGTCAAATTACATAAATAAGGGATGACGGATAGTTCGAATTGTAATGGTTTAATCTGTTCAAATTGAAAACAAAGGTTTTCATTTGTTACAAATGTCAAACCCTTGGATCTATTTTTATAGTTTTTTGTATATTTTTTATCTCCTTATTTTGGTCCCATCAATTAAGTCAAATCTTCCGAAAAATAGAATTAGAAACTTGGGATGAAGGACGGGAGGGAAAGAGGGGGATGGTTGTTTGTTTATTTTCTTTTTGGTCATGTAGTAAGTGCATGTTTGACGAAGCTTGTAAGTAAGATTTTTTTTATTTATTTAAAAATTGTACTACAGTGTTTGACATTATAAATGTTGCATGGAAGGTGCTAAAATTAACTCTCTCTTCTTCCCACGATGTCCACTACAAACTAAAATTCTTATTGTGATTTAATTCAAAAAAGACCCATCTTCCCCTTTTTGACAATGAAGAAAAATGTTGCATAGGGGAGATGTTCCATCTCTAATTTTACTCTAAAATAGGAAGTTGATATTGAAAAACAAGTTACAATTGACTCTTGAAACCTGCCCCTATTTTTAAGAGGTCTTACAATGACTCTCTTCGTAAACATATAAAATGAGTTTCTCACTGCTTTGTCCTCTCTCATTCTTTTAAAATGTTTCAAAAATTATTATTTTTAAATAAAATAAAGTAAAGTAAAAGAATATATAAGTGAAATAGAGGAAGAATTAAGAGTATTGTTGTAGAATGTAGTAAAACATTAATTACTAAATCCAAGGGAAGTCTTTTTTTTTAAGAAAAATGTAAAAATAAAATAAAATTAAGTGTCAAGCCCATGAAA
>BRYF01000029.1:11047500-11050000 GCA_030159135.1 Actinidia polygama | reverse complement strand
AATTTGAAAAATATAGTTTTTCTTAAAAACTTATTCGTTTTTGGAAAACAAAAAAGAGAGCGAAAGAAACTACATCATTTTAGTTCGATTTAAAAAATAAATTATTAAAAAAAACTAAATGAAAAAAAAAACTAAAAATAAATACAAATCTGAAGAAAAAAAACAGAGAGAGAGAGGGGGGTTGGCAATATTGTAATTGTCCGGAGCTGTGAGGGCAAAATAGTAATGTTACAACGCCGTTTGGGGGACAAACTCTGACAGGGGAGGTCAGTGTTTTTTCAGAACATCAGGGGTACAGTGTCTTAAACTGAAATCTCAGGGGAGGTAAGTGTATTTCACCCAAAATTATAATGACCTCCTGAAATTTGAAACTTGTAATAGATTTTTCATTTTACACTGATCACCCCTGAAGTTCCGAATTAATAAACAAAGCACCCCACATATGACATCATGGATGGATAGTCAACTGATGGTTAGTGTAAAATGAAGAGAATTTGTTACAAATTTCAAAACTTGGGAAGGTTATTATAATTTCTTAAATATTAGGGGTACTTTGTGTATTAACCCAAAACTTCAGGAGAGGTAAGTGTATTTCACCCTTTCTATTTTGCTGTTGAAGCCGACGTATGACGTACCATTGTGGGTGATTGATTGTAATAATAAGGAAAATGATAACTAACATTTACAAGGTGGTGGTGATTAAGGATCTAAAATTGCATTACAAAGGGTATAAAAATTTACGAAAATATATTGAAAAAATGTGAAATATATATTGAGAGTTCAAATATTTTATTCTTTTATGCTTCTTAACCACAACTCAATGGGTTGTGGTAAGCAAGACAATTGTAATAAAGGTGTAGAAAAAATAAATTTTCAATAATCTAAGGGAAATATATATATATATATATATATTAAACAGATTTACAAGACGAGTTTCTTACAGTCATCCTTTATGACTGATATGAAAGTAAAAACTGTTGAACAGGTTTATGCCTTAACTAAAGAATACGAGTCATGTTATTTACTTAGTAAAGAGTCCATGAAAGATCATAGATCTAAAGGTCACAATTTTATTCACATAGGATTAGTTCAAGTTGCAGTCAAACCTTTAACAATTAAAGGAAAAAATGCATCAATTATCTTAGGATTAAGAGATGCCAGATTTAAAGATTTTAAAACTAGTATTATGGGATTATTGGAGACAGGATTAAATGATGGACCAGTTCATTTCAACTGCTATCCGGATTTTACACTGAGTCTCAGCGATCCACATATTACTAAAGCAGTCACTTTAAATATTAAAACTACAGGCGCCTTCACAGAAATGCTAGAAGGAAGTCACACTGTTGCACTTATATATAGAATATACTATAAGTGTATGAAAACTAATTTAAATGCTCAGGCTTTAGTAAAAAGTCCTAATGGTCAGACATTGCTTATTAACAGCAGTACTGATAATGCTAATATTAGGATACCCAGACCAGTCATATGGAAAGAAGTCACTCTTCCAGATAGTTGGTTATTAAATAACGAAAACTATCAGAAAAACATAGTAAATAATGAAGATGATTTAGAATTTATTCACCAAAATGAAGATGGTACAGTCAACATAAGCTTTAAAGATCTAAGAAGAAATACACCTTCTAGACATAGCTTTGATAATAGGAGTATAGGAAGTACTTCTAGAAAACATAGTAAAACTCCCTCTAGACATAGCATAGATGGAGATAACATGTCAAATATTTATAAAAATGATTCAGACTTTATTAACCCAGTTAAGACTAAAACTAAGTTAAAAGGAGTTGAATCTTCGCCCCAAGTTAGCAAGGCAAGATACAGCAGACACCCTCCCTTTAACAAGGAGGAAGAGGAAGAAGTAGAATTCTCGAACGAGTCACCTACACAAACAGACTTTGAAGTTAGCACTCCAGTTAACCCACAGTTACTTACAATTAAAACAGAATTTAAAATCAACTTAGTAAAACTACTTGAAGAATTTGAGTCAAAACAGAATAAGTCAAAAAGAAAAGATTACAGGAAAAATTATTCTGAAAGTAAAAGAAAGAAAATTCTATTCGCTTGGAAGTCATTTATGACTGAAATAAGAAGTGAAATTAATTTCTTTGATTACTTAGAAAATTATTACAAAAAAGTAAATGTTATTACCAAGAGTAAATGGAAATTAGATGATAACAAAAGTACAACATCTAGTCATCCTCCTTTAGAAACTATACACATAGAACATAAGGAAACAGTCATTAAAGCTTCGCCTTTTAAGGTCCCTAGTGACAACTCAGAAGTCAAGAAAGTCATAGAACAAAACAATTATACTAATCAATGTTTAAAAACTATTGGTAAACAATTAGACAAAATTGAAACCATAGTTGAAAGTCATTCTTTAGAAACATCTTCTAGTAAAGAGATTGAAACACCTATAGTTAAATTACCTAGTAACAGGAATAAACTCGGATTAAATACTAGTAAGGATAAAGATAAGATT
>BRYF01000029.1:11007500-11030000 GCA_030159135.1 Actinidia polygama | reverse complement strand
GACGAAATCCGTCTCTCTTCCTCCGCCGCGCCGTCCCTCACCGCCTCCACCGACGACGAGGAGGAGGAGAAGCAGCAAAATGTGGCCGAGATTGAAACTAAAGTGGACAGAAACCACTCAGTGGTGGAAGATCTTCTCAATCTTCTATACTTTGGGATTATGTTCGATGTGAGGAGCCAGAGCGAGTTCACCTGGCGATGCTGACGAGAACACACGAGCGAGGGTGTTGCTTGACCTATGATTACGTGACCGATGACGAAGCCAACGATCTACTCGGCGAGACCGACTTGGATGAGATTTCGATGGTCGGTGGACTATTGGTTTCGCGGCCGGACGATTCAAGCCTCTCGCACAAGAACGCATTGCAACAGTGTGTTGAGCGCGCAAAGCAATGGCTGGCAAATTCTGATCAGCCAATCAATTCGGATTCGAATGTTACTTGTATGCTTACTTCATCATTGGATTTGATTGAATTTGCATAGGTATATTGTGTGTTTTAGGTGATTTTGATTGATGGTTTTTGTAGATGCTGGGTTGAGAATGAAGTTGAATAAGATTATGACCTCGGACTATTTGAAAGCTACTGTGGAGATGGCTGCTGCTGCTGTTGCTGTTGCGGGGAATTATGCTTCTTTTTAAGTTCCAATGAATGGGTCCGTGGTGGCAGAAAGTGTGCCAGTACATGTGGATGGTTCGGATGGGCAATATATGCAGAAGGTAAAAATGTTATCTTTTGTGATCTCTTCTATTTGATGCTTTTGTGATTAGGTAAATGTTTCATGCAGCATATGTAGGTAGTCCGGTATCATTAGTTTCGTTGCTTTGATGTTATACTAGTTGTGTATTATAATGATTCTTATATTCATTTGTTCAAAAGATACCTGATGTCATGGTCTTTTTCTAAGTGTGCATTGGGTTGTAGTGATGTTTATTTGTCTGCATGTGAAGTACTTTTTGGTACTGCTGGGTTTCTTATATTAACAGCCTTATTGTGAAGAACAATGTGTTCTGTTGTATCTACAGCAATTTGCTAAAAAAATGTTGTTTATAATAACAGTTTCCGCTATTTTGCAATTTTTGAATCAAGGTTTTGCTTTTTCGCTTAATAGTTGCTGTGCCATTTGGGATTGGTTGTATGAGGCAGTAACCTTATTTTTCAAATGGGGCAACTGTATAGTTTATTGTGTTCAAAGTATTGCAATGCATGGTGGTTTTTTTATTGAGGTTATTCAAGGATGCATACTAGGTATAATATGTTTGTTTACAATACTTAATGTTGGATCCGGCGTCATGTTGTGTGGTTCTCAATTGGTGGTAGACCACCATACCATATTCTCTATTCTGAAACCAATTGTAATAGGGATGTTAAGTAATAAATGGACTCTGTGTGTGGGTGTGTTAATTTATCCGTTTATTACAAGTTTGAGATGGTTTGCGTACGCCATTTTTCAAGTTGCCTTTATAGTTATATTCATTTTAGAGGCATTATTTGGCTATGCTTTATGATAAATTAGTGAGTTAGCATTTAACATTAAGTTGTGGCCTCCTATTTTGAAACTAAGACTTTTCTATTAATTGCATCCCCCCAAAAGACCTGGAAAGGTCTCCTTTGAAGGCCTTTGGATAGTGATCACACTAGTGATCCTTTTCACTCTTTGCCTAATTAAGCACAAATACTTGGAGGACTCCTCCATTACCTTCATGATGCTATTCATAGTGTTTGTGTCCGTGCACCCAAGCATTAAGTTCTTTGGACGAGCTATAGATCATTGCCATGTGATCATATTGGTGGAACTGGGAAAGAGAGGAATCAGAGGATAAGATGGGAAGTAATATTTTTTTCATTAGTGGAATGGTCCTTGACAGTTGAGTTTTGGGTATGCGCAATGTCCTCCTTACGGAGGTTGGTCTTATTTGAAGACTAGCAAAAGAGAAATGTCTAAAGGTCAACCACTTGCTTTGTAGGGAATGGATAATCCTCATATCTTTTCCATTGTCGCAGTTGCAATGTGTGTTGACAACACATGATACTAAAAGGCCTATTTAGGTTTCATATTTTTGTTTCTCTTGAATGATTGCATCTTTAGAAGTTGCTTGCTTTACCACTTTTCCCCCCTAATTTTCTTAAAACAAAATTTGATAATTGCATTGTTTAATGATGATTTTATCTTTTTTGAGAAGTTACTAGTGATATATAAATGGAATAACTCCAGAACCTGTGAGCTTGTGTACTTTTGACTTATCTTAACACTATTTTTGGATTGTAGGGAAGGGAAGGGAAGGGAAGGGACGAATTTAAAGGAGAAAAGTTAGTTATTGCACGTTTGGATTCCTTTTTAGGAGGGAAAGGGAGGGGTATGAAAGGGTTATTATGGGGAGAGATTACAAACATTTTAAGCATTTATCTTCCCCTTCTCTTCTCCTCCTTAATTGGGGGGAAACGGAGGGGAAGTGAAGGGCTTATTAGTTTTTTTTTCAAAATATCAACTATACCCATTTTTAAATATAAATAAATTAATGTTATAAATTTTAAACATCGTTATTAATTTGTATATAATGGTAAAATTGCACCATACACTTCCCTTTCCTTTATTTGTTTGTGTTAAACCAAACAAGAGTAAGCGAACATTAGTTTCCCTCCCTTCTTGCTTAACCAAACAAGAGAACGATTAAGTCTCTTTCCCTTCCTTTCCTTCCCCTCACAAGTCACAGCTAACACTTCCCTTCACTCCACATACCCTTAATCCAAACAGAGTGTAAGTGAAGGATGTCACTAATAAGGTGAATCATACTTAGGGTTCTTTACTCTCTAGTTTAATCCAACGTTACACTCCAAGATGGGTTCGTTTTACAATTAAGGTTATGGTCCGAGATGTTTTTTCCCCTCCAGTTTGGTGCACTCAGATGCAATTTAAATCGTATAAATAGGAGCAGAAGCCAGTGTGAAGTTGTGTACAAGGGGAGTAGGGAACAGCACTTGGTCATATTTTCCAACTTGAGTTATTATATGCTGAAGATGTAACGCCCCCAACCCGGCATGAACATCTTATGCACTTTCATCTAGGCCCTAACAGTTTGAAAAACTTGTCGTTACTGGGAAGTGCAAAGGAATTGGAAACACTTTTACAGCCCAATAGCCTGTAACTTTTCCTAAAATGAGGTTTTTAAATTGCCTCTTTAATAAAAATATAATAAAATAAAATAAATTTACGTTGGTCTGTGTAATTTTTTTTAATATAGTCCTTTCGTGAATATCCCTTAACAAATTCCTAACAACTATGGAGTCCAATAATAATTTTTGTAATTTATGATAATTATTTCAAAATGAATATAGAATGAATCTAAATTATAAAAAAAAGAATTAAAATATCAAAACGAACAAAATGAATCACATGAGCATTCACAAATTGACTTATATAATCTTGATGATGTAGCTCAAATGGTAAAACTCTCACACCAATTTTGTAATTTGTGATTATAAGGTTGTGTGAGCCGATCAAGGTTCAAATCCTTGGTATGATGCAATCTTTCCACAGTTGCAATAATTGATAAAAGTAAATATTAATAAATATTAATTATCTAAATAAAAAAAAAATAATAAATAAAAAACCCGCCTAGGCGCTAGGCCCCCCCGGCCGTCCGATTACCGCCTAGCGATTTTTAGAACCTTGTGAAGGATACACACTACAAAGAGCTTAATTACTCAAGTAAGGATGAAAATAGAATAGGAGAGTTTTGGTTACTCACAACCAGAATGAGACACATTGTGCACTATTAATATCAAGTTGGAAAGGACTTGTGCTGTGCAAAACTGGAAGCCAAGTTAGACTAAGATCTCAAACTTTATGTGAACTCATTGGACCTGTTGAAGGCAGCAAAATTATATGTATGCCTTTTTATGATACATAAATCTTATCTATAATAATAAGTAAATTCCTGACAGCCTCCTCCACTGTTCAGCATTGAAATTATAAAGGTTGTCTTGCAATAATCTTCACGAAACATATATAGCGGCTTTATGTTGAAGGTTAGTCTAGGAACATGAAAACAAGTTAAAAACTTTAAAATGTTATATTATCTTCAAATCTAGTTGATCCAGCCATGAATAAAAACACGTTCGTTGCTTTTTTGATGTTTTTGTTTTCACTCGGTTGGGCAGCATATATAGCGGCTTTATGCTTTTTGTTTTCATGCAGCATATGTAGGTAGTCCGGTATCATTAGTTTCGTTGCTTTGATGTTATACTAGTTGTGTATTATAATGATTCTTATATTCATTTGTTCAAAAGATACCTGATGTCATGGTCTTTTTCTAAGTGTGCATTGGGTTGTAGTGATGTTTATTTGTCTGCATGTGAAGTACTTTTTGGTACTGCTGGGTTTCTTATATTAACAGCCTTATTGTGAAGAACAATGTGTTCTGTTGTATCTACAGCAATTTGCTAAAAAAATGTTGTTTATAATAACAGTTTCCGCTATTTTGCAATTTTTGAATCAAGGTTTTGCTTTTTCGCTTAATAGTTGCTGTGCCATTTGGGATTGGTTGTATGAGGCAGTAACCTTATTTTTCAAATGGGGCAACTGTATAGTTTATTGTGTTCAAAGTATTGCAATGCATGGTGGTTTTTTTATTGAGGTTATTCAAGGATGCATACTAGGTATAATATGTTTGTTTACAATACTTAATGTTGGATCCGGCGTCATGTTGTGTGGTTCTCAATTGGTGGTAGACCACCATACCATATTCTCTATTCTGAAACCAATTGTAATAGGGATGTTAAGTAATAAATGGACTCTGTGTGTGGGTGTGTTAATTTATCCGTTTATTACAAGTTTGAGATGGTTTGCGTACGCCATTTTTCAAGTTGCCTTTATAGTTATATTCATTTTAGAGGCATTATTTGGCTATGCTTTATGATAAATTAGTGAGTTAGCATTTAACATTAAGTTGTGGCCTCCTATTTTGAAACTAAGACTTTTCTATTAATTGCATCCCCCCAAAAGACCTGGAAAGGTCTCCTTTGAAGGCCTTTGGATAGTGATCACACTAGTGATCCTTTTCACTCTTTGCCTAATTAAGCACAAATACTTGGAGGACTCCTCCATTACCTTCATGATGCTATTCATAGTGTTTGTGTCCGTGCACCCAAGCATTAAGTTCTTTGGACGAGCTATAGATCATTGCCATGTGATCATATTGGTGGAACTGGGAAAGAGAGGAATCAGAGGATAAGATGGGAAGTAATATTTTTTTCATTAGTGGAATGGTCCTTGACAGTTGAGTTTTGGGTATGCGCAATGTCCTCCTTACGGAGGTTGGTCTTATTTGAAGACTAGCAAAAGAGAAATGTCTAAAGGTCAACCACTTGCTTTGTAGGGAATGGATAATCCTCATATCTTTTCCATTGTCGCAGTTGCAATGTGTGTTGACAACACATGATACTAAAAGGCCTATTTAGGTTTCATATTTTTGTTTCTCTTGAATGATTGCATCTTTAGAAGTTGCTTGCTTTACCACTTTTCCCCCCTAATTTTCTTAAAACAAAATTTGATAATTGCATTGTTTAATGATGATTTTATCTTTTTTGAGAAGTTACTAGTGATATATAAATGGAATAACTCCAGAACCTGTGAGCTTGTGTACTTTTGACTTATCTTAACACTATTTTTGGATTGTAGGGAAGGGAAGGGAAGGGAAGGGACGAATTTAAAGGAGAAAAGTTAGTTATTGCACGTTTGGATTCCTTTTTAGGAGGGAAAGGGAGGGGTATGAAAGGGTTATTATGGGGAGAGATTACAAACATTTTAAGCATTTATCTTCCCCTTCTCTTCTCCTCCTTAATTGGGGGGAAACGGAGGGGAAGTGAAGGGCTTATTAGTTTTTTTTTCAAAATATCAACTATACCCATTTTTAAATATAAATAAATTAATGTTATAAATTTTAAACATCGTTATTAATTTGTATATAATGGTAAAATTGCACCATACACTTCCCTTTCCTTTATTTGTTTGTGTTAAACCAAACAAGAGTAAGCGAACATTAGTTTCCCTCCCTTCTTGCTTAACCAAACAAGAGAACGATTAAGTCTCTTTCCCTTCCTTTCCTTCCCCTCACAAGTCACAGCTAACACTTCCCTTCACTCCACATACCCTTAATCCAAACAGAGTGTAAGTGAAGGATGTCACTAATAAGGTGAATCATACTTAGGGTTCTTTACTCTCTAGTTTAATCCAACGTTACACTCCAAGATGGGTTCGTTTTACAATTAAGGTTATGGTCCGAGATGTTTTTTCCCCTCCAGTTTGGTGCACTCAGATGCAATTTAAATCGTATAAATAGGAGCAGAAGCCAGTGTGAAGTTGTGTACAAGGGGAGTAGGGAACAGCACTTGGTCATATTTTCCAACTTGAGTTATTATATGCTGAAGATGTAACGCCCCCAACCCGGCATGAACATCTTATGCACTTTCATCTAGGCCCTAACAGTTTGAAAAACTTGTCGTTACTGGGAAGTGCAAAGGAATTGGAAACACTTTTACAGCCCAATAGCCTGTAACTTTTCCTAAAATGAGGTTTTTAAATTGCCTCTTTAATAAAAATATAATAAAATAAAATAAATTTACGTTGGTCTGTGTAATTTTTTTTAATATAGTCCTTTCGTGAATATCCCTTAACAAATTCCTAACAACTATGGAGTCCAATAATAATTTTTGTAATTTATGATAATTATTTCAAAATGAATATAGAATGAATCTAAATTATAAAAAAAAGAATTAAAATATCAAAACGAACAAAATGAATCACATGAGCATTCACAAATTGACTTATATAATCTTGATGATGTAGCTCAAATGGTAAAACTCTCACACCAATTTTGTAATTTGTGATTATAAGGTTGTGTGAGCCGATCAAGGTTCAAATCCTTGGTATGATGCAATCTTTCCACAGTTGCAATAATTGATAAAAGTAAATATTAATAAATATTAATTATCTAAATAAAAAAAAAATAATAAATAAAAAACCCGCCTAGGCGCTAGGCCCCCCCGGCCGTCCGATTACCGCCTAGCGATTTTTAGAACCTTGTGAAGGATACACACTACAAAGAGCTTAATTACTCAAGTAAGGATGAAAATAGAATAGGAGAGTTTTGGTTACTCACAACCAGAATGAGACACATTGTGCACTATTAATATCAAGTTGGAAAGGACTTGTGCTGTGCAAAACTGGAAGCCAAGTTAGACTAAGATCTCAAACTTTATGTGAACTCATTGGACCTGTTGAAGGCAGCAAAATTATATGTATGCCTTTTTATGATACATAAATCTTATCTATAATAATAAGTAAATTCCTGACAGCCTCCTCCACTGTTCAGCATTGAAATTATAAAGGTTGTCTTGCAATAATCTTCACGAAACATATATAGCGGCTTTATGTTGAAGGTTAGTCTAGGAACATGAAAACAAGTTAAAAACTTTAAAATGTTATATTATCTTCAAATCTAGTTGATCCAGCCATGAATAAAAACACGTTCGTTGCTTTTTTGATGTTTTTGTTTTCACTCGGTTGGGCAGCATATATAGCGGCTTTATGCTTTTTGTTTTCATGCAGCATATGTAGGTAGTCCGGTATCATTAGTTTCGTTGCTTTGATGTTATACTAGTTGTGTATTATAATGATTCTTATATTCATTTGTTCAAAAGATACCTGATGTCATGGTCTTTTTCTAAGTGTGCATTGGGTTGTAGTGATGTTTATTTGTCTGCATGTGAAGTACTTTTTGGTACTGCTGGGTTTCTTATATTAACAGCCTTATTGTGAAGAACAATGTGTTCTGTTGTATCTACAGCAATTTGCTAAAAAAATGTTGTTTATAATAACAGTTTCCGCTATTTTGCAATTTTTGAATCAAGGTTTTGCTTTTTCGCTTAATAGTTGCTGTGCCATTTGGGATTGGTTGTATGAGGCAGTAACCTTATTTTTCAAATGGGGCAACTGTATAGTTTATTGTGTTCAAAGTATTGCAATGCATGGTGGTTTTTTTATTGAGGTTATTCAAGGATGCATACTAGGTATAATATGTTTGTTTACAATACTTAATGTTGGATCCGGCGTCATGTTGTGTGGTTCTCAATTGGTGGTAGACCACCATACCATATTCTCTATTCTGAAACCAATTGTAATAGGGATGTTAAGTAATAAATGGACTCTGTGTGTGGGTGTGTTAATTTATCCGTTTATTACAAGTTTGAGATGGTTTGCGTACGCCATTTTTCAAGTTGCCTTTATAGTTATATTCATTTTAGAGGCATTATTTGGCTATGCTTTATGATAAATTAGTGAGTTAGCATTTAACATTAAGTTGTGGCCTCCTATTTTGAAACTAAGACTTTTCTATTAATTGCATCCCCCCAAAAGACCTGGAAAGGTCTCCTTTGAAGGCCTTTGGATAGTGATCACACTAGTGATCCTTTTCACTCTTTGCCTAATTAAGCACAAATACTTGGAGGACTCCTCCATTACCTTCATGATGCTATTCATAGTGTTTGTGTCCGTGCACCCAAGCATTAAGTTCTTTGGACGAGCTATAGATCATTGCCATGTGATCATATTGGTGGAACTGGGAAAGAGAGGAATCAGAGGATAAGATGGGAAGTAATATTTTTTTCATTAGTGGAATGGTCCTTGACAGTTGAGTTTTGGGTATGCGCAATGTCCTCCTTACGGAGGTTGGTCTTATTTGAAGACTAGCAAAAGAGAAATGTCTAAAGGTCAACCACTTGCTTTGTAGGGAATGGATAATCCTCATATCTTTTCCATTGTCGCAGTTGCAATGTGTGTTGACAACACATGATACTAAAAGGCCTATTTAGGTTTCATATTTTTGTTTCTCTTGAATGATTGCATCTTTAGAAGTTGCTTGCTTTACCACTTTTCCCCCCTAATTTTCTTAAAACAAAATTTGATAATTGCATTGTTTAATGATGATTTTATCTTTTTTGAGAAGTTACTAGTGATATATAAATGGAATAACTCCAGAACCTGTGAGCTTGTGTACTTTTGACTTATCTTAACACTATTTTTGGATTGTAGGGAAGGGAAGGGAAGGGAAGGGACGAATTTAAAGGAGAAAAGTTAGTTATTGCACGTTTGGATTCCTTTTTAGGAGGGAAAGGGAGGGGTATGAAAGGGTTATTATGGGGAGAGATTACAAACATTTTAAGCATTTATCTTCCCCTTCTCTTCTCCTCCTTAATTGGGGGGAAACGGAGGGGAAGTGAAGGGCTTATTAGTTTTTTTTTCAAAATATCAACTATACCCATTTTTAAATATAAATAAATTAATGTTATAAATTTTAAACATCGTTATTAATTTGTATATAATGGTAAAATTGCACCATACACTTCCCTTTCCTTTATTTGTTTGTGTTAAACCAAACAAGAGTAAGCGAACATTAGTTTCCCTCCCTTCTTGCTTAACCAAACAAGAGAACGATTAAGTCTCTTTCCCTTCCTTTCCTTCCCCTCACAAGTCACAGCTAACACTTCCCTTCACTCCACATACCCTTAATCCAAACAGAGTGTAAGTGAAGGATGTCACTAATAAGGTGAATCATACTTAGGGTTCTTTACTCTCTAGTTTAATCCAACGTTACACTCCAAGATGGGTTCGTTTTACAATTAAGGTTATGGTCCGAGATGTTTTTTCCCCTCCAGTTTGGTGCACTCAGATGCAATTTAAATCGTATAAATAGGAGCAGAAGCCAGTGTGAAGTTGTGTACAAGGGGAGTAGGGAACAGCACTTGGTCATATTTTCCAACTTGAGTTATTATATGCTGAAGATGTAACGCCCCCAACCCGGCATGAACATCTTATGCACTTTCATCTAGGCCCTAACAGTTTGAAAAACTTGTCGTTACTGGGAAGTGCAAAGGAATTGGAAACACTTTTACAGCCCAATAGCCTGTAACTTTTCCTAAAATGAGGTTTTTAAATTGCCTCTTTAATAAAAATATAATAAAATAAAATAAATTTACGTTGGTCTGTGTAATTTTTTTTAATATAGTCCTTTCGTGAATATCCCTTAACAAATTCCTAACAACTATGGAGTCCAATAATAATTTTTGTAATTTATGATAATTATTTCAAAATGAATATAGAATGAATCTAAATTATAAAAAAAAGAATTAAAATATCAAAACGAACAAAATGAATCACATGAGCATTCACAAATTGACTTATATAATCTTGATGATGTAGCTCAAATGGTAAAACTCTCACACCAATTTTGTAATTTGTGATTATAAGGTTGTGTGAGCCGATCAAGGTTCAAATCCTTGGTATGATGCAATCTTTCCACAGTTGCAATAATTGATAAAAGTAAATATTAATAAATATTAATTATCTAAATAAAAAAAAAAAAATAAATAAAAAACCCGCCTAGGCGCTAGGCCCCCCCGGCCGTCCGATTACCGCCTAGCGATTTTTAGAACCTTGTGAAGGATACACACTACAAAGAGCTTAATTACTCAAGTAAGGATGAAAATAGAATAGGAGAGTTTTGGTTACTCACAACCAGAATGAGACACATTGTGCACTATTAATATCAAGTTGGAAAGGACTTGTGCTGTGCAAAACTGGAAGCCAAGTTAGACTAAGATCTCAAACTTTATGTGAACTCATTGGACCTGTTGAAGGCAGCAAAATTATATGTATGCCTTTTTATGATACATAAATCTTATCTATAATAATAAGTAAATTCCTGACAGCCTCCTCCACTGTTCAGCATTGAAATTATAAAGGTTGTCTTGCAATAATCTTCACGAAACATATATAGCGGCTTTATGTTGAAGGTTAGTCTAGGAACATGAAAACAAGTTAAAAACTTTAAAATGTTATATTATCTTCAAATCTAGTTGATCCAGCCATGAATAAAAACACGTTCGTTGCTTTTTTGATGTTTTTGTTTTCACTCGGTTGGGCAGCATATATAGCGGCTTTATGCTTTTTGTTTTCATGCAGCATATGTAGGTAGTCCGGTATCATTAGTTTCGTTGCTTTGATGTTATACTAGTTGTGTATTATAATGATTCTTATATTCATTTGTTCAAAAGATACCTGATGTCATGGTCTTTTTCTAAGTGTGCATTGGGTTGTAGTGATGTTTATTTGTCTGCATGTGAAGTACTTTTTGGTACTGCTGGGTTTCTTATATTAACAGCCTTATTGTGAAGAACAATGTGTTCTGTTGTATCTACAGCAATTTGCTAAAAAAATGTTGTTTATAATAACAGTTTCCGCTATTTTGCAATTTTTGAATCAAGGTTTTGCTTTTTCGCTTAATAGTTGCTGTGCCATTTGGGATTGGTTGTATGAGGCAGTAACCTTATTTTTCAAATGGGGCAACTGTATAGTTTATTGTGTTCAAAGTATTGCAATGCATGGTGGTTTTTTTATTGAGGTTATTCAAGGATGCATACTAGGTATAATATGTTTGTTTACAATACTTAATGTTGGATCCGGCGTCATGTTGTGTGGTTCTCAATTGGTGGTAGACCACCATACCATATTCTCTATTCTGAAACCAATTGTAATAGGGATGTTAAGTAATAAATGGACTCTGTGTGTGGGTGTGTTAATTTATCCGTTTATTACAAGTTTGAGATGGTTTGCGTACGCCATTTTTCAAGTTGCCTTTATAGTTATATTCATTTTAGAGGCATTATTTGGCTATGCTTTATGATAAATTAGTGAGTTAGCATTTAACATTAAGTTGTGGCCTCCTATTTTGAAACTAAGACTTTTCTATTAATTGCATCCCCCCAAAAGACCTGGAAAGGTCTCCTTTGAAGGCCTTTGGATAGTGATCACACTAGTGATCCTTTTCACTCTTTGCCTAATTAAGCACAAATACTTGGAGGACTCCTCCATTACCTTCATGATGCTATTCATAGTGTTTGTGTCCGTGCACCCAAGCATTAAGTTCTTTGGACGAGCTATAGATCATTGCCATGTGATCATATTGGTGGAACTGGGAAAGAGAGGAATCAGAGGATAAGATGGGAAGTAATATTTTTTTCATTAGTGGAATGGTCCTTGACAGTTGAGTTTTGGGTATGCGCAATGTCCTCCTTACGGAGGTTGGTCTTATTTGAAGACTAGCAAAAGAGAAATGTCTAAAGGTCAACCACTTGCTTTGTAGGGAATGGATAATCCTCATATCTTTTCCATTGTCGCAGTTGCAATGTGTGTTGACAACACATGATACTAAAAGGCCTATTTAGGTTTCATATTTTTGTTTCTCTTGAATGATTGCATCTTTAGAAGTTGCTTGCTTTACCACTTTTCCCCCCTAATTTTCTTAAAACAAAATTTGATAATTGCATTGTTTAATGATGATTTTATCTTTTTTGAGAAGTTACTAGTGATATATAAATGGAATAACTCCAGAACCTGTGAGCTTGTGTACTTTTGACTTATCTTAACACTATTTTTGGATTGTAGGGAAGGGAAGGGAAGGGAAGGGACGAATTTAAAGGAGAAAAGTTAGTTATTGCACGTTTGGATTCCTTTTTAGGAGGGAAAGGGAGGGGTATGAAAGGGTTATTATGGGGAGAGATTACAAACATTTTAAGCATTTATCTTCCCCTTCTCTTCTCCTCCTTAATTGGGGGGAAACGGAGGGGAAGTGAAGGGCTTATTAGTTTTTTTTTCAAAATATCAACTATACCCATTTTTAAATATAAATAAATTAATGTTATAAATTTTAAACATCGTTATTAATTTGTATATAATGGTAAAATTGCACCATACACTTCCCTTTCCTTTATTTGTTTGTGTTAAACCAAACAAGAGTAAGCGAACATTAGTTTCCCTCCCTTCTTGCTTAACCAAACAAGAGAACGATTAAGTCTCTTTCCCTTCCTTTCCTTCCCCTCACAAGTCACAGCTAACACTTCCCTTCACTCCACATACCCTTAATCCAAACAGAGTGTAAGTGAAGGATGTCACTAATAAGGTGAATCATACTTAGGGTTCTTTACTCTCTAGTTTAATCCAACGTTACACTCCAAGATGGGTTCGTTTTACAATTAAGGTTATGGTCCGAGATGTTTTTTCCCCTCCAGTTTGGTGCACTCAGATGCAATTTAAATCGTATAAATAGGAGCAGAAGCCAGTGTGAAGTTGTGTACAAGGGGAGTAGGGAACAGCACTTGGTCATATTTTCCAACTTGAGTTATTATATGCTGAAGATGTAACGCCCCCAACCCGGCATGAACATCTTATGCACTTTCATCTAGGCCCTAACAGTTTGAAAAACTTGTCGTTACTGGGAAGTGCAAAGGAATTGGAAACACTTTTACAGCCCAATAGCCTGTAACTTTTCCTAAAATGAGGTTTTTAAATTGCCTCTTTAATAAAAATATAATAAAATAAAATAAATTTACGTTGGTCTGTGTAATTTTTTTTAATATAGTCCTTTCGTGAATATCCCTTAACAAATTCCTAACAACTATGGAGTCCAATAATAATTTTTGTAATTTATGATAATTATTTCAAAATGAATATAGAATGAATCTAAATTATAAAAAAAAGAATTAAAATATCAAAACGAACAAAATGAATCACATGAGCATTCACAAATTGACTTATATAATCTTGATGATGTAGCTCAAATGGTAAAACTCTCACACCAATTTTGTAATTTGTGATTATAAGGTTGTGTGAGCCGATCAAGGTTCAAATCCTTGGTATGATGCAATCTTTCCACAGTTGCAATAATTGATAAAAGTAAATATTAATAAATATTAATTATCTAAATAAAAAAAAAATAATAAATAAAAAACCCGCCTAGGCGCTAGGCCCCCCCGGCCGTCCGATTACCGCCTAGCGATTTTTAGAACCTTGTGAAGGATACACACTACAAAGAGCTTAATTACTCAAGTAAGGATGAAAATAGAATAGGAGAGTTTTGGTTACTCACAACCAGAATGAGACACATTGTGCACTATTAATATCAAGTTGGAAAGGACTTGTGCTGTGCAAAACTGGAAGCCAAGTTAGACTAAGATCTCAAACTTTATGTGAACTCATTGGACCTGTTGAAGGCAGCAAAATTATATGTATGCCTTTTTATGATACATAAATCTTATCTATAATAATAAGTAAATTCCTGACAGCCTCCTCCACTGTTCAGCATTGAAATTATAAAGGTTGTCTTGCAATAATCTTCACGAAACATATATAGCGGCTTTATGTTGAAGGTTAGTCTAGGAACATGAAAACAAGTTAAAAACTTTAAAATGTTATATTATCTTCAAATCTAGTTGATCCAGCCATGAATAAAAACACGTTCGTTGCTTTTTTGATGTTTTTGTTTTCACTCGGTTGGGCAGCATATATAGCGGCTTTATGCTTTTTGTTTTCATGCAGCATATGTAGGTAGTCCGGTATCATTAGTTTCGTTGCTTTGATGTTATACTAGTTGTGTATTATAATGATTCTTATATTCATTTGTTCAAAAGATACCTGATGTCATGGTCTTTTTCTAAGTGTGCATTGGGTTGTAGTGATGTTTATTTGTCTGCATGTGAAGTACTTTTTGGTACTGCTGGGTTTCTTATATTAACAGCCTTATTGTGAAGAACAATGTGTTCTGTTGTATCTACAGCAATTTGCTAAAAAAATGTTGTTTATAATAACAGTTTCCGCTATTTTGCAATTTTTGAATCAAGGTTTTGCTTTTTCGCTTAATAGTTGCTGTGCCATTTGGGATTGGTTGTATGAGGCAGTAACCTTATTTTTCAAATGGGGCAACTGTATAGTTTATTGTGTTCAAAGTATTGCAATGCATGGTGGTTTTTTTATTGAGGTTATTCAAGGATGCATACTAGGTATAATATGTTTGTTTACAATACTTAATGTTGGATCCGGCGTCATGTTGTGTGGTTCTCAATTGGTGGTAGACCACCATACCATATTCTCTATTCTGAAACCAATTGTAATAGGGATGTTAAGTAATAAATGGACTCTGTGTGTGGGTGTGTTAATTTATCCGTTTATTACAAGTTTGAGATGGTTTGCGTACGCCATTTTTCAAGTTGCCTTTATAGTTATATTCATTTTAGAGGCATTATTTGGCTATGCTTTATGATAAATTAGTGAGTTAGCATTTAACATTAAGTTGTGGCCTCCTATTTTGAAACTAAGACTTTTCTATTAATTGCATCCCCCCAAAAGACCTGGAAAGGTCTCCTTTGAAGGCCTTTGGATAGTGATCACACTAGTGATCCTTTTCACTCTTTGCCTAATTAAGCACAAATACTTGGAGGACTCCTCCATTACCTTCATGATGCTATTCATAGTGTTTGTGTCCGTGCACCCAAGCATTAAGTTCTTTGGACGAGCTATAGATCATTGCCATGTGATCATATTGGTGGAACTGGGAAAGAGAGGAATCAGAGGATAAGATGGGAAGTAATATTTTTTTCATTAGTGGAATGGTCCTTGACAGTTGAGTTTTGGGTATGCGCAATGTCCTCCTTACGGAGGTTGGTCTTATTTGAAGACTAGCAAAAGAGAAATGTCTAAAGGTCAACCACTTGCTTTGTAGGGAATGGATAATCCTCATATCTTTTCCATTGTCGCAGTTGCAATGTGTGTTGACAACACATGATACTAAAAGGCCTATTTAGGTTTCATATTTTTGTTTCTCTTGAATGATTGCATCTTTAGAAGTTGCTTGCTTTACCACTTTTCCCCCCTAATTTTCTTAAAACAAAATTTGATAATTGCATTGTTTAATGATGATTTTATCTTTTTTGAGAAGTTACTAGTGATATATAAATGGAATAACTCCAGAACCTGTGAGCTTGTGTACTTTTGACTTATCTTAACACTATTTTTGGATTGTAGGGAAGGGAAGGGAAGGGAAGGGACGAATTTAAAGGAGAAAAGTTAGTTATTGCACGTTTGGATTCCTTTTTAGGAGGGAAAGGGAGGGGTATGAAAGGGTTATTATGGGGAGAGATTACAAACATTTTAAGCATTTATCTTCCCCTTCTCTTCTCCTCCTTAATTGGGGGGAAACGGAGGGGAAGTGAAGGGCTTATTAGTTTTTTTTTCAAAATATCAACTATACCCATTTTTAAATATAAATAAATTAATGTTATAAATTTTAAACATCGTTATTAATTTGTATATAATGGTAAAATTGCACCATACACTTCCCTTTCCTTTATTTGTTTGTGTTAAACCAAACAAGAGTAAGCGAACATTAGTTTCCCTCCCTTCTTGCTTAACCAAACAAGAGAACGATTAAGTCTCTTTCCCTTCCTTTCCTTCCCCTCACAAGTCACAGCTAACACTTCCCTTCACTCCACATACCCTTAATCCAAACAGAGTGTAAGTGAAGGATGTCACTAATAAGGTGAATCATACTTAGGGTTCTTTACTCTCTAGTTTAATCCAACGTTACACTCCAAGATGGGTTCGTTTTACAATTAAGGTTATGGTCCGAGATGTTTTTTCCCCTCCAGTTTGGTGCACTCAGATGCAATTTAAATCGTATAAATAGGAGCAGAAGCCAGTGTGAAGTTGTGTACAAGGGGAGTAGGGAACAGCACTTGGTCATATTTTCCAACTTGAGTTATTATATGCTGAAGATGTAACGCCCCCAACCCGGCATGAACATCTTATGCACTTTCATCTAGGCCCTAACAGTTTGAAAAACTTGTCGTTACTGGGAAGTGCAAAGGAATTGGAAACACTTTTACAGCCCAATAGCCTGTAACTTTTCCTAAAATGAGGTTTTTAAATTGCCTCTTTAATAAAAATATAATAAAATAAAATAAATTTACGTTGGTCTGTGTAATTTTTTTTAATATAGTCCTTTCGTGAATATCCCTTAACAAATTCCTAACAACTATGGAGTCCAATAATAATTTTTGTAATTTATGATAATTATTTCAAAATGAATATAGAATGAATCTAAATTATAAAAAAAAGAATTAAAATATCAAAACGAACAAAATGAATCACATGAGCATTCACAAATTGACTTATATAATCTTGATGATGTAGCTCAAATGGTAAAACTCTCACACCAATTTTGTAATTTGTGATTATAAGGTTGTGTGAGCCGATCAAGGTTCAAATCCTTGGTATGATGCAATCTTTCCACAGTTGCAATAATTGATAAAAGTAAATATTAATAAATATTAATTATCTAAATAAAAAAAAAATAATAAATAAAAAACCCGCCTAGGCGCTAGGCCCCCCCGGCCGTCCGATTACCGCCTAGCGATTTTTAGAACCTTGTGAAGGATACACACTACAAAGAGCTTAATTACTCAAGTAAGGATGAAAATAGAATAGGAGAGTTTTGGTTACTCACAACCAGAATGAGACACATTGTGCACTATTAATATCAAGTTGGAAAGGACTTGTGCTGTGCAAAACTGGAAGCCAAGTTAGACTAAGATCTCAAACTTTATGTGAACTCATTGGACCTGTTGAAGGCAGCAAAATTATATGTATGCCTTTTTATGATACATAAATCTTATCTATAATAATAAGTAAATTCCTGACAGCCTCCTCCACTGTTCAGCATTGAAATTATAAAGGTTGTCTTGCAATAATCTTCACGAAACATATATAGCGGCTTTATGTTGAAGGTTAGTCTAGGAACATGAAAACAAGTTAAAAACTTTAAAATGTTATATTATCTTCAAATCTAGTTGATCCAGCCATGAATAAAAACACGTTCGTTGCTTTTTTGATGTTTTTGTTTTCACTCGGTTGGGCAGCTTTGATAGTACACGCCAACCAGTTAAAAAGGTGTGAACTATCATAAAAAGTCTCCAAGAATCTTAAATGAATTTCTTGATACAATTGACATTTACATGTACACATGTTCCCACATGGCAACCTAAGATGGGGTTGAATTGAGTTGATACTAAGAACCAAATTAAAATACCTAATAAATATATGACCCAAGATCCCTACACAAGGACTGTGATAGAATAAGTGAAAATCAAGTTAGTCAAGATGTATATTGACAAAGCAAGCAAGACGTAACTAAGCAATATGGAAAGACGGAGAAAGGGATAGCAAACACAAGATTTATATTGGCTTGACTTCTATCAAAGTCTGCGCCCACTCCCCTAAGGCTTCTCCTTGGGTTACCCACTATTCTCCAAATAAATTTACAGAGAAAGGGATAGCAAACACAAGTTACACAAGGTAAGGTAGCATTGAATCTTTTAAGCACAAACACATTATTTATCGATCTCACACTTTGAGTTATTTAATCTAAACCTGCAAAACACGAAATAGATCAAGTCTAGTTCAAATATAATGTTATCATCAGATAAATTCGAATTGGAGGTTCATTTACCCAAACATCTAGGTGAGCAAGGGTATATAACATATGAGCTCAGGCTCTTCGTTTAGTGAAGCAAGCGAGAGACATTAGTGCGGAAACTTATATTACAGTATTATACCATTAAGCTTTCCTAAAAAAGAATATTAAATTATATTGAAATTCAGAGACTAGATTATCAAATATAAAACACTATTTTGTGGCAGGGATTATCAAGCATATATCAAGGTAAAGCACAACTAACCAATGTATCCTAGACATCATTTAAACCACATCATAGGTCTAACAAAGCATGTATTACTTGGGTTCAAACTTGCATTTGGCTTCATTTGGCTTGATCTAAATCCATGTTTTATGTTAATATGTCCTGCCTTTCTTGACATGGTAGAGTTTGACCTTTTCTCAAAGAGAATAGGGAGGGGGAGAAGGTGTTTGTGCTCTTCATCATTTATTGTTAACCTAGGTTCGCTGCCCAGGGAAGGATTGAATGTAGTTGCTGCCATTCATGTGAACACAATGCGAGTTTGGTGCATTTAATGGCGGAACAAGAATTCGTTGATTTCAATAAAAAAAAGCCTCGTTGTGGTTTATAATTTCAATAAAACATTTAAGAAACATCACAATACTGCATGGTTCTTTAGACTTCCGATGTGGGATAAGCCTCAATCTGGCTGTGGATAGATGGTTATCATTACCATGTTTTTTAGAAATAACCCCCTTTCTGACATACTTCTTGCAAATGAAGTACTAGTTTTTATATAGCACAAGGAACTGTATGACAATTTGTTCAGTTTCCATAATAAATCTTATACTCACAAGGTTCAAAAGATAAGACTGACTTGGTTTTTATGCCCTCAATAGTGCGTCATGTGTAGGTGAGCCGGGAGAGCATCATTGTAGTTCACTTATTTTTGCATTGCCCCTTGGCACTATCATTATGGTGGAAATTGTCTCATATGGCGGCTTTTGATTGGGTAATTCCTCCTTATTGTAAGCAATTGCTTTGCATTGATTTTATAGGATTTGCCGATTTGTGCAGCCTTTTGGCTTCTTTGGTTTGAGAAGAATGCTAAACTTTTTAAAGAAAAGATTGAAGATGTGGAGAGCATTTGGTATAAGATTTTGTTATTTAGCTTGTTTTTTGGGCAACAGTCTCACAATTCGGATTGACAATTATTTTTTATTTTTAGAGCCATTTTGTAGTGTGTTAGAATTATAGTCTTCTTGTTTTTATTTTGTTAGTGATGGACTTGTCCTTTTTTTTGTTATCTTTCTATTGTCTTATTAACAATATCTCTTGTTTAGTTAGTCATTGTTCAGGTTTCTGAGAGAGTAGAAGTCTAATAGGTAGAAGGGGGGAGAGGGAGAGGGAGAGGGAGAGAGAGAGAGAGAGAGAGAGAGAGAGAGAGAGCAAGAATGGTATTTACAGCCTAAATAGAGGATGTTAGGCCCCGCACGGAAGCCTCATGCATAGTTGCATAGTAAACTTGACTATTTATACTTGATGAATTCATAACCATTTAGCTTTCTTTTACACGTATCCTAATTTGTACGCATTCTTTAGGATGATGAGAGAGCATATTTTCAAGGAAATGGAATATATGACAATCAGTCTAGTCCCGTGGAAGAACCTCAGCAGGTTGTATTTTTGAACCCTAAGACAAACTGCCAATATTCATCGTTGATTTGTGTTTATTAATGCGCTAAAACACGGTGCTATGATTGCAGGGTGAATTTGAGCCTGGAAATCATTCAGAAGTTCCTGCTGAGTCAGAACCAGACAAACTCCTGACAGAAGGGAAGAAACATAGGGACGAGGAGTCAAAGGATCAGCATTATGTTCATCGGAGGAACTATAAGAACCGAAGAGGTGGCCGTGGTGGTGGTGGCAGTGGCAGCCGGGGTTACCCTAATGGCCGTGGAAAATGAGGAAGCAGCCTGGGAGGTGGACCCTACTAGAATGGCAGGTACCAATACTGTGACCAGGTCGCGGTGGGAACTTCTAAACCAACCAGAACTCAGGGGCTCAAGCCAGCCATGCCCCGGCAGATTCCTGACCTTATGATAATTATAGTCCATGGGCTCAAGAGGTGGCAGAGTTATTTATGGGGATTTTTTCTACTAGTTTTTGGGAGGGTGTTTTTACTTTCCATGAAACTTGGATTACTCGTGGGTTGCAGACGAGAACACAATATCTAGGACACCTTTTTGTAGTTCAATCGATTGTAGATTTTTCATTGAAAAATGGTAAGAATATATTTGGATTTGTTCTAAATTTTGCTTTGTAGTGACCAATAGAATGCATATCTCACTGCCCTATTTGACTGTTGAATCGACCTTGTCATTTTATTTTAGCGGGTCATGTTTCACAATTATTCTTACTTGCGAATGTGGAATGCGGCAACGAAAGCTTTATACGAGTTCTTTCGACATTTGGATATTGGTGGCCGAGTATCTGTTCTTATTTGGTGTTGGTAGGTTTTGTAAAGGATGGCGCTCAATCCCCGGATCAATTTGATAGGGCTATGGAAAATAAAGTTCGGTTGTGGATTTATCTGATTCTTTTCAAAATTGAGAATTTTTGTGTAGACGTACCAAAGAGGCAATACGGCCGCTAGGTGCTATAGTGAGTCAGTGACCCCTGTTCTTCGAGTTCATACTGTAGAAGGGTTATGCTTGTCGTTTAAACTTCGATGTTTGGCTTGTTTAAATTTGCATAATACTTGGTTGAGCATAATGGTAGAAAATTTTCAAGTGAACTTTTGTTTGGTTACAGTTTCAGGAGTAGTTTTGCAGAACACTTTTCGTAAACTTGTTTTGCAAATATAAACATTAACCGATTTTGTATCTTATTTAGTTTTTAATGAAATAGTTCTCACGAATTAAAAATATCTTTCAAATGTTATATCAAAAATCAGTTCTTGTTCAAAAAACTTTTCGAAAACAAGTTTCGAAAACCGTCAACCAAATAAATTTTGGAAAAAATCTGCTGCAAAACAGATTCAGAAAACATCGATCAAACATGTTTTTGGAAAGACAAATGTGTTCTTGCTGCATTAGTATGGTACAAGCTTTCTGAGAGGGGTAATCTTATGTGGTTTCTTGCCTCACTGATTCACAACTTTTACTAGTGCTTTCATTGAAGTTTTTTAATTCTTATCGTGTTTAATTCGTCAGCAAGGCACAACAGCAGAGAGAGAGAGAGAGAGAGAGAGAGAGAGAGAGAGAGAGTTGGATGAAACTTGACCATCGAAAGTTAAAAGATAATCCACTTCACTAGATGCTCAATCCATTCAATGCAGAAACAGATCTATTGAGACTTGCCCAAAAGTTAATGTTTCCTATTTGATTAATGTTTTAGATTAGTTTAATCATAACCAATGTGCGAAGGCATAATAGAGGGGCCAATATCCAAGAATACCATTCCAAACTATCTATATTGACTAGAGTGCCATGGGCACCAATGGCCAGTTTCAATCACAACCATCTGTTTACTTGGAATTTTTCAGAATTAGTTTTTCTGAATACTTTATAATTTTTTTTTATAAATAAAGATATTCATCATTTTTTTATTTTATTTAATTTAGTGAACATGGTTTTTGAGAATTTTAAAAACACATTTTTTAATGTTTCTTCAAAAACGAGTTATTTTTTAAAATATTCTTAAAAATAAATAATTTGAAAACCGTCAACCAACCAAATTATTGTAAAGTGTTTCGTAAAACTGATTCACCAAACATATTGGGTACACATGTTGCATTGTCCTTGGAGAAGATTGGGTTGGTCAGTTGCGCTCGAGTTTTGATTATGAGCGCATGTAAAACTCTGTGTTCTAGGTTAGGTGGATATTGAAAGCCTCCACAAATGCTGAGAAGAACCTGAAGATTATGATCTCAAAGTTTTCCACTAAACCTTCAATTAAAATAAAGCAATAGCCATTAATGTCTTTGACATAGTATTGGATCAAAAATGTTTTATTGAAGAAAAAGATTAGAGAAATGTTTCCCTTTTCTTAAGATGATACTCGAATGTACGGTTGTGTTATTGAACATGAATCAAACGAAATACTCCTAGATATATAAAATAAAGTCCAAGAAAAAGAGTAAAATCAAAATAATAATA
>BRYF01000029.1:10985000-10990000 GCA_030159135.1 Actinidia polygama | reverse complement strand
CTCGGATAACATAAAGCAATTCGACAATGAAAAATTCATGCTTTTCTACTCGGACCTTGCCATCTCTCTCCATTTTTTCTCGCCTAGTCATCCTCAGGTAAATGGTTAAGTAGAAGTCACCAACAGAACGATCCTGAGAAACCTGAGGGCGAGGTTGGAAAAATCCAATGGTAAATGGGTAAAAGACCTTCCGAGCATACTCTAGGCGTACCATACGACGAGCAGGATCTCTACGGGCGAGACACCATTCTCTATGGTCTATGGGTCAGAATCAATTATATTGGTAGAGATAGGAATGCCGAGCTTCAGAACCTCATATTTCGACAAGGAGAACAACGAAGTTGTGTTGAGACTCAACCTTGATCTCCTTGACGAAAAGAGGGAGCGAGCTGAGGTACGCCAAGCAGCCTATAAGCACTAGGTCGCAAAGTACTACAACCAAAGAGTTAAGCACAGATCTTTCTTTCTAGGCGACCTAGTCCTGAGGAAGGTAACCCTATCTACAAAAGAGTACAACACAGGAAAACTTGGCCCCACTTAGGAACGCCCTTACAAAGTTGTCAAAATTTCTAGACCGGGGATCTATTGGCTGGAAGATTTGAATGGAAAGACATTACCTCATCCATGGAACGCCGAGCACTTGAAGAAATATTACTAGTAATCCTTCTGATCTCCATGAGAAGAAGACTGCCTATGCATTGTGATATCGCCTACCTTGATTTCACCAAATCTCCATGTATGATTTTGATCGCCAAAATCCTCGTTGTACTCGCCAATCTCTTTGAGGATTATTCCAATTGTAAAATCTCTTCTCTAGTTTGATTTTATCTCCAGTATTCGCCAGTGAGTTATGTCGCCAATTTTGTTATCACCAATATCAAGCTCGCCCATTCATTGAGAAATTGGAAAATGACAAAGCATCTTGGTCGCCAGAAGATGAAATGCTTGATTATTCATATCAACATGGTACGGTTTAATGTTTACTCTCGGACTTGAACCAACCTTAATCGCCTATTAATCAAGCTCGCCAAGTTAGTCATATCATCATGATTAAGTTTGAAATTTGCCTTATTGAGGTGAATGGACTTATTATATTCGCTTAACAGTTGAGTTTGCCAGATTCTCAATTTTTGAGATAAAATAGTAATGGTTTTGATATCGCTTATCTCTCCATTGATCACCTAAGATAAAGTCGCCAATGATGTCTTCTTATTTCCAAACATATTAACATCGCCAAGTAGTTCGGCTCGCCAAACAAATTAAATTATGTTCGCCAATTGCATACCGCTAGTTTGCTAAACTTTTGATTGCCATGGTTTAAGTTGATTGCCTGATTAAGTACAAGCAGAAAATATGCTGGAGGCAAGCTAGAAAATTGAAAGGGAAACAAACTACTTTTCGTTGAAAATTTGAAGATTACACCTCGCTAGTACAAAAAAAATACAAGTGTTTAAGGAGAGAAAGGGTTGTAGATCCCTTATCCTTGCCCTTCTCTTGCTCCTTTTCTTTTTGTTCCTTTTCGTTCTCCTCCTCGGCCTCCTCCCCTCTTTCTCAAGAAGATCGTGATCCATGTCATGCCATAGAAGTCAATGCCGAGGTTAGGATGATGGTGAGCAAGTTGCCTCTTGCAAAAGTCAAATCCCTCGCCGAAGTACTTGGAGGCAACGTCTTCAATTGCCTCCTCAAAATCAGTCGAAGATTTGAACTCTTCAATGGCAAGCTTCTTGGAACAAGCTTTTTTGCTCTTTAGCTCGACCACCTGCGCCTCTAACCTCGCCACGGCCTCGAACTTCTCCTTAAGCTCTTCGGCTGCCTTCTTATCCTGCTCTCCGAACTTAGCTAGGAGTCCTTCCAGCTCTATGGTCCAGTTCTGAGCTCGAACCATTGCCAGCTCAGTCGACTCTGCCCGGGCAATGTGAAAGGAGGCGTTGTTCCCTATGTCCCTACTCTGGACGATAAGAGAAGACCCAAGTACAACCCTTACTACAAGCAAGTTTCCATAAGTGCCTTGAGTCACCGAAAGTATAAAGATTAAAGCCAAGAATGAAAGTGAACAAATACCTGGACGAGCATATGAAGGAACTTGGTGACCATCTGATCGAGGCTGAACTTATCCACCTTCTCTTTATCGACGGGGAGGATGACCCCGGTCAAATTTTTTCAGCCATAGAGACAATCGCCATCACGGAAGCTCCAGTCCCCAACACATTGCCTAGCCTGGCCGAGGTGCTCTCCCCGGGAGCTACCAATCGCATTGTTCCCCTGCTCTCCATTCTATTAGATTTGGCCTTCTTAGCCTTGGGCGGCGGCAAGGTTCCTACCCTTTTGAGTCATCAGTTTTGCCCTTTTTATTGGGCTAGGAGTCGGGGGTCTCATCTCGATGTCACTTTTCATGGATCACCACGCCCGTGTTGGACGAGGGGGCAGTCATGTATCCCTCCTTATCTTTTTTATCCTCTACCTTTTTGGGGAGCTTCGCCAAGATGATCCTCTTGGACATAGCTACAAAATAAAAGTCGACATCAAATAAAATGGAAAAATAAAATACTTTGAAAAGATCAAGTTAGTACCATCCGATCTAATTCTGATTTAGAGTCCAAGCTTGAGCTCGAACTGAATGGTGCCAAACCTAAGATGGGGTCTCGGACTTTTCCCCCTGACCACCTCAGCAAGGTTAAATCAGGAATATGAGATAGAATACTCTTCATTTCCTTTCTGATGGTTCCTATATATTCTACCAATTCATCTCAGAGGCTTTCACTCTAGGGATGTTCATCTCAGGGATGGTGGGACTCACCATTGTCGCCTGATAACTTTTGTTCTCTAGCTTGCGCAGGTTTCCCGAGCTATTCTCGAAGCAATTCTAACTGTTGGTTGCTCGCTCCAAATTCTTACCACAATAGAGTTCATCAAGATAGATGTGGATGAGCTAATGGTATATATTTTTCATTGTTGATTTTTCTTTTCATTTCGTTTTTAGTACAACTTATGTGATTAATTGGGAACAGGATGTGGCACAAGAATTTGGTGTGCAAGCAATGCCAACTTTTGTACTTATCAAGAGAGGGAAAATTGTTGATAAAGTTACAGGGGCAAAAAAGGAAGAGCTGCAGAATAAGATTGAGAAACATAGGCCTTATAATTATTACTCATAAACGTACTCAATTAAGGCTCCGTTTAGATGTGTAGATTTGAAATATAAGAATTTCAAATTGCCTTAAAAAGCTCCAGCTTATCTATTAAGTTTAGTGGTGATAAAACCAGTTTTTTAATTTGTAAAGTACTAAGAAAACGATATTGTGCACTTAGTACTATTAAGGATGTGTTGAGTATAAACAAGACAACTTATTTTCTTGAATATGTTTAAATTTTTTGACATATTGCCAAACAGTACTTTTACGGTCTCAAAATTTAGACTAAAAAAAATTTTCAAAATTCAAAAAAAATCGTCCAGATTCACTTTGGTTATGTAATATTCACACACTTAAGTAAGTCTGAATTATCATTTATTTTGAATTCTAAAAAATCAACTTCTAAAACCGTAGATTTTCTTTTTGCCAAAACTAAATAAACAGGAAATGAAGCCAAAGATGTTATTTGCCTCTACACCCATACTTACCACCGTTGGCGAGTTTTGAATCTCCATCTCCGAGGTGATACCAATTGGTCTACACGCCATAGGTTATTCAATTATTCTATACAAGTAATTATTCATCAGTGTCCAAGTGGGTGTAATAAAAAATGAAAAATGAAAAAGTAGAGTTAAATCCTCCGTCTTATAGTGTTTGCCACTATTTAAGTTTCATGCGTTTTTTGTTGCGACAACTTGACATGTAAGGTTGAGATAGAGATTGAGCACAAACATTGGAATATTCGCCGGTCAATAAAATAAAATAAATTATTTTATTTTATTTTTTCTAATTTACGGTTTTACGTGGTGTTTTTTTCCCCGCTAAGCATCGCCAATAATTCGATAGCTAACTCCCCCGCTAAGCATCGCCAATAATTCGTTAGCTAACTCCCCGCTAAGCATCGCCAATCGAATACTAGCGAGCTAAAGTTACGAGAGATATAGAAACAAAGAGAGCCTTCATGAACCAAGCTTCTCTAAAATTTATAAAATTTGTCTAATAAAAGTTCACTTTGGAGTCTGGACTTACTTTAGTGATTTAAATCGTTCACTATGTATAACATACTTAGAAAATCATCCATGTAAAAAAAAAATTAATCGAATATAGACAGTCACACAATTGTCTTAAAAAAATAGATAATCTAAACTGAAAAATTATTCTTGTTATTTCAACAAAAATTACCAAATTACCTGCCTAGCTATCGATATGTGATGAACATGATATTTGTGTAAATTATGCTCTACAAGGTAAACGATTTTCAAAGTGATCCACTATTTGCTGTAAATTATCCATCTAAATGTTTCAATCTCATAAAAATATTTCATGCCATCGTTATCAAACCTACATGTAGTGGTTCCAACGAATATGCCAATATGTTAGTTCAAATCAAAACTATTTTCATCTTTTTTAGAAAAATATGTCTCTCAAAAGCGGTTTTCTTTATTGTTTTTTTTTATATTATAATTTTCCCCCAAAACAAGTTTTGAAATCCATCAAACAAACAAATTTTCCGCTTCGAGAAAATAAAATCTAAAAGCTCCTGACAACAGAAAACTTGCAAAAAACTAAACCAAACATGTTATAAGTAACAAAAATTCAATCCTTGTCCCAAAAATAAAAAAAATAATAATAATAAAAAAACAATTTACAACAGAATCGGATGCAGAAGCCACGAAGAAATTTCAATCCCAAGCATCGAAATATTTTTTGTTATTACCGATGGGGCTAGAGCCAAGTTTATTCCACAGAGATCGCTACAATGCCTGTTTTAGCTTTCATCGGATTCGTTAATGGCTTCACTTTTGCTGTATGAAGATGAACTCACCAAAATAACAGACTCAAAACTGTATTCGAAACTAGCAGAAGAAT
>BRYF01000029.1:10962500-10965000 GCA_030159135.1 Actinidia polygama | reverse complement strand
TCATACATACATCATATACATAAAACATGTGAATATGAATATAACTTTTTCTTGAAATATAACTTTCATAAACGTGATGCTCACATAGACATTTCATACATACTCCTATAGTCATACGTGATATATCTGAAAGATGCACATAGGCATATCATAGATGAAAACTTGTAACAACTCGGCTGAACTGAGTGACCATATAGGTCGGGTGGCTCTTTGGGCCTGAGATATCTCGATTTGCAGATGATTTTATTTCACGTCTCACATCTACCTTAGGACTATCTGACTTTAGGTCCCATCAGAGAGGACTCTGAGTGTCACCATACATGCATATTCTGAACATACTTTGTTTTTCATATGAATCCATGCTAGACATAAAAATTATTTCACGATCATACTAAATCATTTATCCATGGGATTTCAATACATAGGCATCATAATATTTTCATACATTTCGAAAACATGACATTCATATTGTAACATATTCATTTTATGCATTGAAACATGAAAATCATTTGCATATATATAGTATAAGTTGAAAATCATTTTAAAAATACATAGGTTTTGTCCATGTCATTGTGTTACTCACCTGATTTTCCTAGGTTGAGTGCTAGACTCGGCATTCCTACATTTAAGGTATAGAGTTATCAATACAATATTTCATAATCTAAGTGTAAACTAATTAAACTAATACAACTTCCAATTCGACATAAATATTCTTTTTTTAGGTCCAACTCTCTTGAACATGACTTTAACGTCTCCAATCGATAGGCTAAGGGACCTAAATCACTTTGAATAACTAAAAATGTTTTAAGTGAAAATTTGGTCTTGGCGTTCGAATTCCTATATTGGCGTTCGAACGCTAAGGCTAAAAGTGGCTGACCGTTCGAACGCTGTTCTTGGGCGTTCGAACGCTCACTGTGTGAAATCGTAGGAACAATAGCTGAACTTATAATTTTTATCAAAAACTCAATCAAACTAACTTGAATCTTCCTAAGGCTTTGAGGTTGTGATATACAACTCAGGGATACCGTTATATCTTAAAATGGACCTTTAATTTGAAATCTAGCTTAGTAGATCTAAGTTTTAAAATCAAACAAAACCCTAAGCTATACATATACACATAATTAAGGGGTTTTGAGGTTATACCTTCTTCTCAAGCTTCTGAAATCTTCAATAATGGTTTCTCTTAGTTTAAGTGGAGCTTCTAAGCTTTCTCTCCCTCTCTCCTCTTCCTTCTTCCTTCTCTTCTTTTCCTTTTCTCTCTTCTCTCTCTTTTTGATCGTGTGTGTGAATGAGTGAGGGTGGAAGTGCTTGTGTGGTTGTGTATATATGCTGAGACACATGGAATTTCATTCCATGTGGCTCTCCCCATTCTAATTTTGTATTCCCCTTTTTATTTCTCTGTTTTTACTGTTGGCGTTCGAACGCCCCTTTTTACGTTTGAACGCTAAAAAGGATTTTGGCTTGGCAGGGTTCGAACGTCCTTGCTTACAGTTCGAAATGTGTGAGAGTTTGAAATCTGATTTTTGGCCTTACCGTTCGAATGCTCATATTGGCGTTCGAACGCCTAGAGAAAAATTGGGAAGAAATTACAAGTTTAGGCTTAATTAAATTCTAACTTATATTTGGTTTCTTTGACCACAAACCTCCTATAATCCACTTTGATTATCATTCACGGCGTAATTCACGAAGTTAATGGAATTTAAGAATTCGGGGTGTTACAACTCTCTTGAGTGGCAATGTACTAGACTAATTGTCATCCAAAACCAGGAGCAACCAATACCGGAGGTTTCATTAAATAAGCATTGATACTCTTGAAGGGAATTTCAAAGGGAATTTCCTTTTTCATGAGATGACTAAATGGTTGACATCGACTAGCAAAATTTGATATGAACCGACGTAGATAAGCCAACCGTCCTTGCAAACTTTTGAGCTCGTAGATATTTTGAGGTTTAGGCATCTTTAGAATAACTTCAATCTTTGACTGCTTGATCTCTATGCCACGACGTCGTACAAGGAATCTCAAATTTTTCTGGATGTAACTCCAAAGGCACACTTCAAAAGATTCATCTTGAGTTGGTATTGTCGCAATCGATCAAACACCTTCTTCAAATCTTCAAGATGGTCACCTTGGTTTCTCTTTCTCACGACTAGATCGTCAACATAACATTCGCTATTTTTGTGAAGCATGTCATCAAATATCTTTTGCATTGCTCTTTGATATGTAGCTCCAGCATTTTTTAACCCAAAAGGCATGACTTTATAACAATAAATTCCTTTTGGTGTACGAAAGGCCGTCAACTCCTCATCTCGTGGAGCCATCCGAATTTGATTATAGCCAGATGAACCATACATAAAGGATAATGCCTCATGTCCAATAGTAGCGTCTATCATGAGCTCAGTTATTGGCAATGAAAAATCATCTTTTGGACAAGCGTTATTGAGGTCTCGAAAGTTAACACAAATTCGAATTTGCCCATTTTTCTTCTTAACAGGAACAATA
>BRYF01000029.1:10947500-10950000 GCA_030159135.1 Actinidia polygama | reverse complement strand
GGATCGGGGCGGGGACGAGGGTTATAAAAATTTCGGGGATCGGTGACGGTAAGACCAACCTCCGGCCCTGCCCCGCCCCATTACCATCCCCAATCTAACGATTACCGATAATGATATTAAATCAACAATAACTACACTATATAATTCATACAAAATAAAATATTTTACACAACGCACAACTTCCGCCACCACTTATACACCTTCTACTTCAACTAGTGGCGTACGAGGTAAGACCACGTGGAATGGTTGGAATACAATAGCTAACTTTAGTAGGCAAAGTACTAGTCTGTCATCACGCACTAAACTTTTTAAATATTTAGACACAGACTGCCGTGGTTTTCTAATTGATACTAAAAAAGAAAATCTAAATATTTTGACATGGTGGAGAGACCACACAAAGAATTTTTCGATACTCTCCATTTGGAATGTGATCTACTAACCCCTCCGGCATCAATTATGGCATCGAAGGCAGCTTTTAGTGCAGTTATCAACAAATGGATGAGAGGAGAAGCTCGTTAAGCTCAGAGATACTGGAGTGTCAAATTTCTGTTAAAGATTAGGATGATGCAAAGTACCGAATTCAACACAAGGTTACAGAAGATAATTACGTCCTATAACCTTTCAACAATATGAATCTGTTGGGCGGTGAAGATACTGAAGACAATAATTAATCGTTTTTTTCCCTTAACATTGTATTTTGTAAGGAAATAATGAGTAATGCATATGAATGATGGTTAAGTGGGTACTAACCTAGTTGGGGTATACTTAACTATAGTGATGCAAATCTCTAACTTTTAGTTTTTGTAATTGTTTTATTATTTTAGTTTTACAGTCAATGTATTTGACATTATTTATCATTATCAATCAATAAAATTATTCTCTTAGACTTTTAGTCTTTTTGTATTTGTTTATTCAAATTTTAATGACAATAACCAGCATCGATCCAAAAATATTAAAAATCGATGTGAACCAATGTTGAATTTTGTGTGGATTGACTCACTGACAAAATCCTACTAGGGACCATTAGTTATTCAAAAGTATAAAATTTAGTAATTTACAATGTATAGGCTAAAAAGGAGCTGGCAAATGCTAGAGTAGTCCATAAGCCCTGTCAAAGCAACAACTAAGATATACTTGACCTAGTTCACAATCTTCACGTAACCATGTCATTTCCCCCTATTAGGTGCCAATAAATAGACCCCTAGGCCCTAACCCCCTTCACTTCGTCCACACTCAAAAAAGCCATGTCTTCTTCATCTCTTTACTTCTCCTTTCACTCTCACTCTCATTATCAACTTTTATGATTTGAAATTTCATATAGGCTAAAAAAAAGATGACAAAGACTAGAGTAGACATTGCTCATGAGCTCAGACTGGCCAAAGAGGCTGAGCGTGAAATGGACATCCATGTGGCCAAACCTGGTCAAAATGGTAGAAAGGGAAATTACATTGATTTAGAAAAATAGATTGGGCCGGACATGGGTGGGACTTAGCCCAGCCCGTTACTGTAGCAAACTGGGCTAAGAGGTCGGACTGGGAAAAATAATTAATGGATCGGGCCTAACCCGATCCGTTATTGTAGCGGTTTAGGCTAAGCCCAACCCAAGACCGACCGAGCCCGTTACTGTAGCAGATCGGGCTTGCCCGGACCATCCATTTGTGCACCTTTACTAAATTGTATCCCTGGAAGTCTATTTTCCAACACAACAAATGGTGTTCAAAAATTCCAAGTTACGAAGAAGTTACGACCAATTTACTAAAGACAGAATTCAAAATTGAAACTGCCCAGAAAGTGTCGACACATATAGTCAGTAACCAAATACAAGTATAAAGTGTCGACACATGAAAAATAAGTGTTGGCACCTGAGCGCAATGGCTATATTTTTAAAATTTAAAAGTTCGAATTAATATTAAATGACACCCAACTACCTCCAACGGTAAAATCAACCTAAGGGGTTTATATACAAGCCTCCAACAACATTTTTGGGTAAGAACAACAAAATTATAATATAGATTGATTATCAAAGATCTCAAAGTTTATCATTCTCTAAAATTTATCTTGTTCCCAAAAGTTAAGTTATTCTACTCCTATCTACTCTTTTTAGATAGTTGGTTTTTCAGTTATACAACTTTCCTACACTTGTATTGTGAGAGTTTGAGTGTTTCTCTTGTAAAAGCAACTTTCCTTAGAGAAGATCCATGACAAACCCATTAGAAAGTCTTTTCGCGAGGGGCATTGGACCCTTAGTACACCAATGTTTGATGACACAAATTATACTTATTGGAAGGATAGAATGAGAGTATTCATTCAAGTTAATGATTATAAATTGTGGCATATTATTCTTAATAATACATATATAAATGATTCTAATTATCTAAATGCCACCACCACCACCAATTTAATGATTATAAATTGTGGCATATTATTCTTAATAATACATATATAAATGATTCTAATTATCTAAATGCCACCACCATCAAACTATTGTATAGCGCATTAT
>BRYF01000029.1:10927500-10935000 GCA_030159135.1 Actinidia polygama | reverse complement strand
GAGAAAGAGGGGTCCAGAGAGAGAGGGAGATTCCGTGCACGTGGTAAAGGTATTGTGGTAAAAATGGTTAGGCGGGACTTGGATGATTAATTGATTAGTAGTTGGGTTTGTGAGACCCTAATTCCTAAATTTTGTACTTAGTATAAATTCATGCATTTAGAGAAGGAGATTATGCTAATTGAGCTTCTTAATTAGCTTAGACTAATGAGTGTGGGTTATGGTAAGATTTTTATATTTTTAAATATGATTAGTGAGTGATTAGTGTGGGATTAATTATGTTAAATTACGATTAATTAGCCTAGTTAATTACCATGTTTAGCTTAGTTTAATCATGATTAATTAACCTAAGTAAAATTAATTATGTTAAATAAGGGATTATTGAGGTGCTTGTGTGAAGAGTGTGTGAGAGTGTGTTAGGCTTGTGTGAAGAGTGTGTGAGAGTGTGTTAGGCATGTGTGAAGAGTGTGTGTGTAAGTGTGTGGAAAGTGTGTGTGAGTGTGTGGAGGGTGTGTGAGAGTATGTGTGTGTGTGTGTGTGAGCCATGTGAGAGCCATGTGGGATGGCTACCAAAGCAAAAGAGAGAAGAGAGGAGCTTGTGTTTCATTGTGAGGTAGAGAAAGGAGAGAAAAGAGAGAAGAAGAAGAAAAGAGGGAAAAAGGAGAGAATTGGAGAGAAAAGCTAAATTTTCATCTAGTCTTCATCATATAAGGTAGAATTCATCTTGCTCTATGTTAATTCTAGTTAATTTAGCATGTTTTGTGTGTTGTTTAACCATGGACATGGAAGAAAGAGGAAAGAGGAAAGATATGAGGGTTTTCATGGTGGAGACCGAATTCAACCATGTTTTGTATGTTTTAGAGTACTTGAATCTTAGTCATAACTTTTCTATAACATTTTCCACAGTTGAATCTCTTATGAAGTGTTTAGGAGGGTGTGGAAGTGATTAGAAGTTCAAGCTTGGGCGTGTTTGGTTTTACTATTAACCAGTAGTTAGTATTTTGAATATAATTCTTTCATACGACAACCTTTTGACTTGATTCAAGTTTCATATGAAAACTATTTCAAATACCTACAATTTTTATTTTAGGTGTTTCCCTGATTTGCGGGTTAAAAGGTCAAAAATTAGCCTAGGTTCTGCGATTAAGTTTCTATTAAAGCTCAATCGGTTGAACTATTTTTCCCAACCGGTTGAAGCAGACCTATTAAGCCACTGTTCTTCCCCAACTAGTTGAACTATTTTTTTTCAACTGGTTAAACTATTTTTCTCAACCGGTTGAACATATTTTCTCGCATACATTAGAGCATCATATTGATGCATTACATGGGGTTCTAAGAGGGACAATTATCTAGAATTTGTTGCACACATTAATGTATAAAGTGAGACATTATGTTAGGTTTGAGAAGGGAGCTTTCTTGTGTTGGTACGCCTAGGACATGAATGTATTGTATTGAGAGGGAAAACTATATTGTCAAGGTAATACGAGAGGAGAGTGGTTGTGAGACGTAAGTGAACATTGCATATGTTAAGTTTTTATCAATAATGATTTATACATTGTACTTGAGTACTGATGAAATTATGAATACATGAACTAATGAAGGAGAAAGGCCTTCAAGGCACTCTTAGGCATAATTTGACTGTAGTGTGTGTGTATGCGGTGACAGGTAGGATTAAACAAATAGTTGTATTCATATTAAATTGTATGTTGTGATATAATGTTGGTGGTGATATATATGAGGTGGCATTGCATATTGTGTGTCAATGCATTGCATGGAAAAAATTTGTGCCGATGTGGGGCTAACCTAAAGATTAACCGATGTGGGGTTGATCTTATAGGGTGTCGACGTGGGGCATCCTTGGTAACGAGCCATCATATATTGGGCCAACGTCATCTTAAACTTGCGCGCACATGTGGGTGATGCATAATTGCATAGTTCCACTTTATTTTGTATATCACTGATGAATGATGTATCTATATCAATTCTTATGAGTTTGATTATCTGTTATGAACATGTTTATTTGTAGCTCACACCCTCACAGTTTGTTTTGAGAGGTAGATGATAAGAATAACTATCTGGTTCACTGTGATTACAGTCCTAGACGTGGTGGTCTTTCCTGGTGGTGTTTGGAGTCTTTGGCAGAACTTGGGATAGTTCTAGCCATTGTATATATTTACCGAGTTTTAACTTAGTTGTATAAATGTTTTATGTGTAAAAAAGAAAGTTTTAAATTTCAGTCCATAATGCAATATATGTGTATGATGTATTTGGTTTTAAATATTAGTGAGAAGGTCTTTATATATTTTGTATAATGAGGTGGTTATCAGATGTCGTACGCAGTCATGGTGACTTGTGCGATCACATCCCATTTAATTAGCAATAATTATACTTTATTAGGTTGGGAGTGTGACAGGGTTCTAAACGGATATAAGTACAATTAATTAGTTCTAAATGTAAGTATCTCTAAAAAATTTCAAAATCCCCATTTAACTATTGACAAAATATTTCACAAACACTTGAACTTTTAATAATATTAATTAAATAATTAAACTTTTAATTGATTTCTCAATGAGGTCCCCAACATCCAATTATGTGAATTTCTGGACAAAATATTTAAAAGTGGCATTGAACTAAATTTTAAGCAAACGTTTTAGAGAAAAAATCTTGTTTATATAAATTATCGAATGAATTACTCCATACTAACATGAAGCATATGTAATTCATATTTTGAGCATAGACTATAGAGTAATTCATACGATAATTTATGGAGTGTCTCTACCATCATTGTTAAGGATGACAAAAAAATATGACTTGTCAGGTAATTGACCCACTCTAAGCGAAAACAAACGTGTTTAAACAAGTAATCTGACCCGATAGGTAGAGTACGATTTTTTCAAATCATTACCCGATCAAAAGCAAGTAAAGTACAGGTTTTACTAAAAAATATAGCTCGAATCCCCGATCTGACCCGCAATATAATTTTAATATAATACCCCTAATAGTTATACTAATTACACTTATACCATAATATATATTTATAGATAAGCATTTAGGTTAGGGTTTAATTTGTAACTTTATAACTATTTAATATTTTTTATTTATTAATAAAAAAAAGTGTGGGGCGGGTGCGGGTAATTCGAAAACCCGCGAGGGTCGTGCAGGGACAATAAAAAAATTTGCATGAGTTGTAAGTCAGAATAAATTTTTTATTGGCATGCGAGTTTCGGGTGCAAGTTTTGTAATACCCTTCCCCTTCCCTAACCACTTTACATATAAAATGTTTTTTATTTCCTTCAAATATCTATCAATTTCTTCTTATTTTCCAAGTCATCTGAAAAAAAGGTAAATTCAACACTCTATTTTTTCTTTTCAACAACTCAAAAACGAGTAGGATGCGTATGAGAAGACAACTACATGTTTCCCCTTCCATGGAATCTATTGTAGAAATTTAGGGGCCAAAGTGAAAAACTCGGTACCTCGATTAATGAATCACAGGTTCATTTGTTGGACGACGTGAGTAGGCAATGATGGCGAGGTTTTACGGGATGACACATGGTGGATCACATTAATGGTGAAATGATGTTTTGGCAGGAACGATGGCTATGACCTCGGCACTCGAAATGTTGTGTGATCTTGGCCATCGGAGTGAAAAAATCTCGGCCCTTAATACTTCCTATAAATAGGGGGCTCTACCACACAGTATGATCTTATGTTGCCTGTGATAATGAAGCCCTTCTCTTGCTCCGACCTGAACCTCGCCCTCTTTCCTTCACCTAAGTCATTCAGTAAGTATTACCTGTCCATCTTTAACTTTCAATCCATAGTGTATGTCCATTAAGGGTGACGTAGGACGCTTAGAAAACTTAGAAAACTTTCCACCTTCTTGGGTTTCTGACCACCTAGGAGAGAAATCCTATATGGCTAACAGGTCACTCAGCTTCCTTCCTCCCATAGGGAAGACCCCTTCGTCTCGAGGGTATTCCCTCAGTTGCTACTCCCCCTCCAATTGAGAGGGAATCTATTTAGATCGTCTTAGGGAGTCATATTCTATCCCACCAGGCGTTCACAGTAGGCTACCCGAGGTGGATGAGACCATAGCGTCTACTCGCCTTGGCGAGGTGGCCTTTTATGAGGCTGCCTTTCATGCCAATCTTCGTCTTTCGATCCATCCCATTATTATGAGGATCCTATACTTCTATAACATCTGCCCCACCCAGCTCGTCCTAAATGCGTGGAGAAGTCTCGTCTGTATGGTAGTATTGTGACCAGCTCACAAATTCTCCCTCTCCCTCAATGAGTTTAGGAGTCTGTTTGCCTTGAATAAATATCCAAATCCAAATTTCGGATGGCTATACTTCAAGGTGAGGTCAAAGAAGACCTTGCTCGGGGGGTATCCTAACAACGTCAAGGGATGGAAGAATAAATTCTTCTTTATCTCAAGAGATGACTAGGAGTTCTCCCTGGGAATATCCAAGGAAACTGGTGTTCCAAGGGTCCCGAGATAGTGGGGCACCCCAAGTCAATCTTCGTCCATTAAGTCATTCTTTTAATTGACAAGTATAGTTCCTGTTTCGTGATTGATAAGAATTTTCCCATCTTCAGGTAAACATCTTAGCATCGCTAGTGGGGGAAAACACCTTCAAGATCAAGGAAGTTCTTGAGTCTAAGTCCGGGAAACTCCAATAACGGGTAGGGAGGGTAAGTCTCATCACTCCCGAGATGAACCTCACCGATGCAATAATTCCCGAGATGACTCGGTAGAATACCTAGGGACCATCAAGAGGAGGCATAGGAATTTCTTACCTCATCTTCCTGACCTAACACTGTTAAGGCTCTTAGGGGGAAAAGTCCGATCACTCATCCTTGGTTTAGAATTAGGTAGCTCGAGCTCACGCTCACGCTCTAGCTAGGAGGCCTGGTCAGATCCACGGCTACTCCCCGAGCTCAGATCTGATGGTACTGCCTCCATTCTTTTTCAAGTATTTATCTATTCTGTTTTACTAACGTTGGTTTCCCTTTTGCAACTATGTCAAAGAAAATTAGCTTAAAGAAGCTCGCCCAACTAGCGGGGGCGTCCAAGAGTGCAAGCCCGGCAATGACATCGACCCTGGTTGCGAAGGGAGTAGTCATTGGTGAAAAACACCCTAGGGATGAGGTGTCAGACATCTCACCATCCAAAAAGGGAAAATCGACATCTAATGCCAAGAAGAAGGGTCCCATCTCATCACATGAGGAGAAGAAGAAATGAACTTCCATCAAGGCCTCTGCTAAGGCTAAGGCTAAGGCATCGTCGAGTAAGGCGGTGAGCACGACGACTGCTAGGGAAGGTACCTCGGCTAATCTTGGTGTTGTTATGGGCCTCGCCACCTCTATGCTGGGAAATCCCGTTGTGGCAGAAAAACTACTAGAGGAAGTGATCCCACCTGCCGACAAGGAAGAGGTGGAAAAACTAGATTTGGACCGAGCGATCTCGCGGCTTTTTCACAGGGTTGGAAAGGTAATTATCCTTCTTCAATTCAGAATCTTTTTTCTGAGTTTTTATCTTTCTAACAAGTTTAACTTCTTATAGGTGGTGGTGCTTGCGTATTCCCTTGCTAGGTGAGGCAAGGAGTTGAGGGAAGAAGCAATGATTTAGGATGCCCGAGATGAATCAGTTGGGACCAAGATGGCCCATGCTTAGCAATGCACCAAAGAACTAGAAGGACTTATGGCTGAGCTCGGTGATCTAGAACAGAAGGCCACTAAGGATCAAAAAGATAAAGGAGGAATGGGATGCTACCGTGGGAAGGTTGGAGGCGGAGTTGGATGAGCTGAAAGAGAAGGCCGTAGCAGAGTTCAAGGCCTCGGATGAATTTCAAGAGGTCGTTGAATTTATAGCTTCCAGGTACTTCGACGAGGGCTTCGACTTTTATAAGAGGCAAATTAGGCGTCTTCATCCCAACCTCGACATCCAAGGCATGGGGATTGACGTCAATCTGCGCGAGGAGGAGGAAAAGGAAGGAGAAAAGGAAAAGAAGAAGGAGATAGAAATAGGGAGAATACCAGACCCCACTCTCCTTAAATACTCGTAAATATTTTTTTTTAATGGCGAGATGTAACCCTTCCACCTTTCAATGGATATCATTTCCTTCCTCGTGTGATTTCTTCTTTATGCATCCTCTTTATCAAAATGTATTTGTCTTTCTTGGGGATATCAATCTTAAGGAAATTGGCGAGGTAAACTTGGCGACCAAAACTCATCAATATGGCGAACAAAACCATTATGCAACGTTTCGAGTTTAATTTAGGCAAACAACAAACTCAATTATGGCAATCATGTTATCTTGTTGAGATTGACTAACAGGCGAATATTGGCAACCTCATTAATCAAGTGAGTTACTCTTCTGGCGATCAAGATGCCTTGGAGAATAACTTACAACTTTTCAATAACCAATAAGTAGGCGATCTTGGCGACAACAAAAATTTGTTTTGATCTGTTTTAATGGCGAATCTGGAGACATCATGGTGATTAAAAATTTGAAACTGGAGAAATAATCTAGTGGCGAACACTGGCGTTATACGATATTGGACTGAAAGAATTTTGTAATTTTATTAAAATAACTTTAATCACACAAAAATTGGTGGTCATAATCATATGGTGATTACATGGGAAATTTGGTAAACACTGGACTTTGACGATATCATTTTGTTACTTAGGCGATCTTTATTCGTGGTGACCGAAAGAACTATTGATAGTATTTCTTCAAGTGTTCGGCATTCCAGGGATGAGGTAGTGCCTTCCCACCCATGTCTTCTAGCCAATAACTTTTTGACCTAGATACTTTGATAATCTTGTAGGGACCTTCCCAAGTAGGGATGAGCTTTCCATCATTAGGTTCATTGGTAGACAGAGTAACTTTCCTTAAGACTAAGTCACCAGGAAAGAATGAGTTATGCTTAGCCCTTTGGTTGTAATACTTGGAAAAATAGTGCTTATAGGCAGCTTGGCATACCTCAGGTTGCTCCCTCTTTTCGACAAGGAGATCGAAAATAAGCCTTAGCTCAGCTTCATTGATTTCCTTGTCGAAATTTGAGGTCTTGAAGCTCGGCATTCCTAGCTTCATTGGTATAATTGAATCTATTCTATAAATCATTGAGTACGATGTCTCGCCTATAGGGATCCTGGTCGTCGTGTGGTAAGCCCAAAGTATACTTGGAAGGTCTTCTGCCCATTCATCGTTGGACTTCTCTAATCTCACCTTTAGATTCCTTAGGATAGTTCTGTTGGCGACTTCCACTTGACCGTTAGCTTGAGGATGACCATGCGAGGAGAAATGATGTGAGATGGCGAGATTCGAACAAGATAGTTTGAATCTTTCGTTGTCAAATTGTTTTGCGTTGTTCGAGATGATGAACTTGGGAATTCCAAGTCAACAAATGATGTTCTTCCAAACAAAATTTCTCGCATTCTTCTCAATAATTTTGGCGTGAGGTTTTGCTTTTATCCACTTTGTGAAATAGTCT
>BRYF01000029.1:10907500-10910000 GCA_030159135.1 Actinidia polygama | reverse complement strand
GTCGTTCCCATAGACGGTGCCAAACTGTTGTGGTAGAAATTTAGGGCCGAGCAACCAATAGTCAAAATTGCTCTTGAACTCGGTACTGACCTCAAATGACCTGCACAAGGGAGCAAACATAACCGTCCAGGACAAGGCCGCTATAAACCCCTCCGGCATAGAGATCAGATCAAAGCGAGCAAGCTAGACAGTATCAAAGCTCTCAAGTGAGAATATAAGTGAATCGTACATTTTTTAATGGAGAGGGAGTGACCTTTTATAGATGTAGAAGGGAGAGACGTGCGAGGAGATCACGGCGAAATTCCCGAGCGGCTAAGTATGAAAGAAGATCCCGTGGATATCGAAGGAGAATCAAAAGGATGCCATATGGAGGTGGCACCGTGAATGTAGGAGTCCGGAGGAGATGGAGTTTTACATCGATCTTCTCCTCGAAACCCATCATCCAGTAGCGTCTTAGTTTAGTCAAAATTAATAAATTATTATTTTTTTTACGTAGTAAAATTGATATATTATTCTAATATACCAAAATAAAAAATAAAAAAATGATATCCCACCCCAGGTTCACACCTTTAACTCCAAAGACACGCCTATATATAACAAGGATCAAGAGCCCTTGCTCAATTCACAACCCACCCAAAACTGCAAAATCTTTGTAACTTGAGCACAATTACCTTTTTAGCCCTGTCTTGAGAATTTTTTAGCCATGGCAATTCGTGGTGTGGAGCTTCTGGGTACGTCGGTCAACCAGTATGTGAACCGGGTTCAAATTGCCCTCCACTTGAAGTCCGTCAACTACGAGTTCCGAGAAGAAAAATTCAGTCCCTGTTCTGATCCACGATAACAAGCCCATTTGCGAGTCATTGATGAGGTGTGGGCCTCTGAGCCCACTATCCTCCCTTCTGATCGGGCCATGGCCAGCTTCTGGATGATAACGTGTGTTTCTTGTTCCACGTTTGATTTCTCTCTCTCTCTCTTAGAATCCAATTAGGCCTCGTTTGAGATTTTTAATGGATTGTTCAGAAAGTTGTGGTGATCAACTTTTTATTGTTTTTGAAGGATTTTTTCCCTTTAAAATTTGCTTCGAAAAAGAAAAAGAATTAAAATTGGAAGAATCTTTTATTTTATGTTGGGGTAAGTTTTGCTAACTTCCCCTCAGTTTTCTAAAAAATACAATCACATTCCCTATAGTTCCAAATATAGCAATAATCTCTCTTTTACTTTTGAAAATAATATCAAGATTCTCCCTAGAACTAGTTTTTGTACAAAAATAACAAACTTACTATTTGATTTAGGATTTTAATTTTTTTCTCAATACACCAATTAAAATAAATAAAAAATCTCTCTTTTTTCTAAAAAAAAATTGATAACAAACTTAATTTCTTAGTATGTTTAAATGAAGAGCACTTAAAAAGTAAAATACATAGATCAATTTTTTTAAAGAAATTTTATTAATAGCAAACTTTTATTTTTCAAGTAAATTTTTTTAAGAGTACTTAAAAAGTAAACTGTTTAGATTATTTTTTAAAAAAAATTGCTCATTGATGAAAAATAAAAATAAAATAATTTATAAATAAATATTATTTTAAAAAAAATATTTTTTTTTTATGGGCGTATTGAAAAATTTAACCTTTATTTTAAAACTAATTACCCACGCTATTGAGCTTCCAAAAGTCACATGATATTGGTTAAGGTAATGGCTCTAGGCTAAGTAAACCTAGCCGTTAAGGTAATTGTCAAAACTTATCGACCCAACTTGGGCGATCTACTTAATAAAATGTGAAGTCTTTTAAGAATTATGTCATATCTATCTATTTGAGCATTTGTTTTGTTAATTCTATTTGTTAAAAAAAACATTTTTCTAATCGTGCTCATTGAGTGTGTAATTGACATGATCTTGTGCACTGGTTTCGGACACTCATAGAGGTGCAAATTAGACAGATCGAGCCGCTTTGGTCACAGACCTGGGTGGAATTAGTTCGGGCTGAGTCCAACCCATGTAAGTTGTGGGTCAGGTTTGGCCTTACCCGAAATCCGAAAGTCATGTCCCATCTGGCCAGTGGGGGACCGAATCTGTCCATATATGCATATTTATTATTAAAATTTAACAAATTAAGATACGTAATGAGTGTTTGGTCTAGTGGTATGATTCTCGCTTCAGGTGCGAGAGGTTGCGTGTTTGATTCTCGCAAGAATAAAAACTTATATTTTTCATATGTATGTAATGTTAAAATTTAACATTTTTAGATATGGAATGAGTGGGTGCGAGAGGTTGCGTGTTTGATTCTCGCAAGAATAAAAAGTTATATTTTTCATATGTATGTAATGTTAAAATTTAACATTTTTAGATATGGAATGAGTGGGTCTAGTGGTATGATTCTCGCTTCATGTGCGAGAGATTGCGAGTTGGATTCTCGCAAGAGGAGGAAGTTGTTTTTATTTTTCATATGTACGTATGCGTTTATAATTAAAATCTAAAATTTTTAGATATGGAATGATTGTT
>BRYF01000029.1:10872500-10875000 GCA_030159135.1 Actinidia polygama | reverse complement strand
TAGTAACAGCTAGCAAAAAAATGTCCTCAGAAATTCAAAATCTATGAGGTGGGACCTCTTGATGGTTTGCACGTTGCAGGGCCACGAGTGCAAGTCACCAGATTTAATTAATTTTTTAGGCTTTGTAAAAATATGAAATAAAAGTTGTAAATGCTCATGGCTAAAATTCTTCATTGGTACATTTTGCCTTTTGGAATAGGACTTCTTAGAAGGTATTCAAAGTTACAATTTCAAAATTGTAGTCACACTTTTTAATTTTATTAAAATTGCTATTACTTGATATTATGGAACGCGAGCCTTTGGTTTCTCAATTTTGAATCGATTTTTCAACCTTTTTTTGTCCGTTTCTAGTGTTTTGTTATTTTTAAAATGTTTTATTTTATTGTTAAATTTTTTTACTTTTTTGATTTGTTATGAATAATTGACTTATTTTTTATTAATATTTTTTTTAAAAAGGTAATTTGTTTTTTCAATCGATCTAACAATATAAACTTTTTAATTTTTTTTTTCAATTCCTATTGTCAAAATCAACAAAACTTGTAGAACTTCTAAATTATGGAGGAAGGATCATTTGCTTTACGACAGTACTCTACTAGTGTTTCATTACATATAAATTATCTCATAAATATAATTAATTACAATTGTGGGGAGGAATGAAATCGAATGTTTATAAAGCGGTGGTGCTTGGATGTTTTCGATGGCTCTAGCCGAACCTACAAAGTAGCAACTGTGAAAAGGAGCGTTTGGAGTTGTATCGAGAACGACTCTCCAACAGTCAAGTCAGTGATTAGAGAAAACTAAAAACTAGGGAGCATGAGAGAGTTCTTAAGCTCTAGTTTTAGAGACAGAAAGTGAAAAGATAGATAGAGAGAGAGAGATAGAGAGAGGGAGAATTACTTAATTACCGTGCCAGAGAGTGCTTGACTCATTTTATAGTATAGCTCGGCTTGTCTGAACACGCGCTAGATACTGTGTCAGTTAGTAGGAGACTAACCCAATCATGCCCCTATTGATGTGGTTGGTAGCTAGCATGTCCCGTCATAGGAAATTGAACCCAAGCGTGTGGATGGCAAGGAAAGTTTCGCATGTACACTACTCTTTACTCCTGCAACTCGGTCAAGCAAATCCTTTGTGCTTGTCATTAGAGTTACCGAGCTAAGGTGGCCCACCGACCTTGCTATAGAGCGACAGTCCAGTAACGATGCACAGTGGAGCTAGGCTACAATGGTGGTCAGATGCTTTATCCCCTTACAATTGTCCCCAGCTTGCATAAGCTCGGTTGACCATTGCAGAGGCTATTAAAGTTGGTTTCCCCAAAACTTGGACTCACTACATCTCAGTTAAGGCAGCTTGAAAGTGCCTGCAAGCTGTCTTTTCGTTGTCCTTTCCATGCCACTCGTCTGTCTCTATTTGATTGAGTAACTCGGTTATGGAAAGAAAATTGAAGCTCATACCTTTAGGCATTGTTTGGGAGGGAAAACAAAACGGTTAGAATTCTCGTATAAATAGGGGACCTGAACTGTCTCTTTATCACTTTGCATTACAGAATATTTTAGAGAGAGAAAGATAGAGTAGACTAGTGAGCCATTGCCATCGTCACGCCATCGTCTCCTTCATCGCACTCGCATCGTCACGGCGTCACACCATCATTTTTGATAGTGTCTCCATAGTCGATGCTCCTGTTCGCCTTCATCGACCGTCTTTGAACAACCGCCGTAAGTTTCATTTTTGGTTTTCAAAATGTTATTCATGTTATTGATCTCGAATGGCTTCAATCCCTTCAAAACTTTTCAAAATACTTGTTCTTACTTCAAATCCATGATTTACATGGCATACATTTGCTTTTGAAATGGCCAAATTGCAAGTGTGAACCTGTCATGGTCGTGCGTCTGCCATGGATGAAAGGCTATTAAGTTTCCCTTTAAACTTTGTTTTGATTAGTTTCGATTGTTGAAATGGGCTCAACTTGAGTTTGTGCATCTGAATCTCATAGAACACTATCTTGGCACCTTGGCTTAATGTTTTGGACACTTAGGGTTAGGGTTTTGGACACTAATCATTTGGGTGGTAACAAAACATAGAACCAGGTGCATGATTTAAGTCTATAACGGAGACATACATTGTAGATTGGTTGACACAGAACTTTAGGTCACGCATGCTAGAACTTTAGTTCGGCTAGCTCAAACCCCAATGGATCACCTTTGATACGTCCGAACTAGGTTAGTAGCACACACTTATAAGGCTTAGTTTTTCTTTCAAACGCATAGAGCTTAACTGAGCTCAATTTCTAGTTTACAATGCGACAGCCTTGGCCAAATTTAGGAGTGGCCATGGGATCCCAAATAACGTCCTAATTAAAGTACCTAGGCCAAACAAAGTGGCCACCACAGTATAGGGGAACGAGTATTTTATATCAATTCGAATTTGGCTAATTCATGAAGTAGAACCTCAGTTCTTTGTTAACTTGCCCTTGAAGGAGGTGATGGCCCATTGCGGTCTT
>BRYF01000029.1:10855000-10860000 GCA_030159135.1 Actinidia polygama | reverse complement strand
GCTTCAACTCCAGTTGGATGAAGTGCGGGCAACACACAGAGTTCTGTACCAGGGCGTTTACGACCGAGGCTGCAACTGAGTTGGTCATCACTACATCCAAGAGGCTGCGAAAGACATGTCAATTTTTTTATGGACGATCATCTAGCATGCTTGAAGCAACTGTGGCCTCCGACCATGAAGCTTGGACCATACCTCGTCCTCTGCCATAGTACCCTACTCCCATAGAAGAACCATAATCCCTCTTCACTTTGCCTAGTTTCGATGAGGAGGAATATTTGAAGCAACCTCCCCTGGAGACAAAGAGGACGCACTTACTACTTAGTTAAATGTTGAGACGAATGTTCAGGTGGGTGGTGGGGCGAAGAAAGAAGTTGCCAACTCCCTATAGAACTCCCCAGTAGAATAAGCTTGTTTTATCGTACCGAGGTCTATTTAGTTTATCTTTGAAAAAATTGTAACTAATTAATTTTTGAACAAGTTCCATTTAAGGCAAACTTTTAAAGTTTTTGCACTGTGAATGAGTTGATTATTTTTCTTCGACTCAGATATCTTCTCTATGTGTATGCCTTAATCGAGTGTGGCCCCTACATTGAATTGCAATTGATAGCTAGTATTTGCCTCATCTCTTCCGTCCATTGTGCCATGACTCTGATAGCTTCGTCTCAGTGATCTTCACCACTAGTGGGGTTTGGTTGCCTTGTTCTTTTCTAAGAGGGGCCCAAGGCCACCCTATAAGCATTGCCAAAGGGCCGTGCTCCCTTATCCTCCAGTGTTCTTGGCACGAGAGGGGACTCCCCCACATCTTCCTGGTTGCCTTTATTGCGTTATTGCTTTAGACAGCATCAAAACCTTGTCGTGTCTGGAGTCGATTTTTCATAGATGGGGCCAATTGTGGGGTGGAAGAAATTGAATCCAAACAAAGTGGTGGCGCTTGGATGTTCTTGTTGTCCAACCGTGAGAAGGATCATCTATAGCTATACCGAGGACGGCTCTCCAATGGTCAAATCAGTAATCGGAGAAAACTAGACAGCAAGAGAGAGTTCTTAAGCTTTGGTTCTATAGAGAGAAATTGAATGATAGAGAGATAGTTGATTACTTGTGAATGAGAGTGTTTGCCTCCTTTTAAAGTGTAGCTTGACACGTGTGGACACACGCTAACTGCTGTGTCTGTGAGCAGGCGGCTGACCCAATCATGCCATACTGACGTAGTTGGTAGCCAGCATGTCTCGTCATATGAACTTGAGCCCAAACGTGTGAGTGGTAGGGGAAGCTTCGCGTGTATGCTCTCCTCTACCCCTGCAACTCGGTCAAGCATCCTCCGTGATGGTCACTGTACTTGTCATCTGAGCTACCGTAAGGTGGTCCACCGACCTTTCTATAAAGCTACAGTCCCGCGACAGTCTGATGATCGTGCTCAGTAGAGCTTGGCTATAATTGTGTTAGATGTTTTATCCCTTACAATAATGTCATGACTAAATTTATTGGTTATACACTTAAATAAGAGATAATTAATAAAAATGCATGAATACCTTGTTATAATCAATGAAAAGTCTAATCTTATAAATTTTTAGAAAATATAGTCAAAAAGATGTGACAATGCATTATTGTAAGGCAAATATTAACAAGTTCCCCAGTAACATTTGTTAAGGAGTAATTAATAACATCAAAAGTTGTTCAATAAATTCTTGATTTGTTTTAAGTTTTAATTGAGTATTTATAGAAGTCTTTTCCAACTACTTGCATTTATTATAAATGTAATCAATATTTACTATACCAAATCTGCCCTTTTGTCAAAATGTATTTTTTCATGTTGTAATTTACACGTTGAACTTTTGAAGTTAATCCCGTAATTAAATTAACACTGTTCCCCAAACATATCACAACTCCTTCCATGACCAAACTTTCCTAGCAAATGATCAGATCCCTTATTAAGTTCGGATAAACCCAGTTTCAAAATAATAATAATAATAATAATTCAACATAAAAATGACAATTTCTCAACAACGTACAAAGTTCATTTCTTTTTAATGTTTATATTGCTAATATTAATTTCATGACATGCAGCGCATGTGCAATTACAGTCTCGAATCTATTTATTTTTTTAAGATGACGACAATTATGGATGAAATAAAGTTATACAAATTTTATACATAAAAAAATTAGAATTTCCTGCAGTAAGGGCAGCAGGAAGTCCTGCGACTTTGTGGATGTGGCAGCTTTTGAGTGGCCATTTGAGTGTTATTGGGTGTTATTAAGTTCTTAAATTTCCTGTAATGCATTTATTGGGTGTTATTAATAACACTAAAGTGACCACTTAAAAGTTCTCACATCTACAAGATAACATGACTTCCTGCTGCCCTTACTGCAGGAAATTCTCATTGTGAATTCATCAGACAATTGAAGATGGAGGCTAAAACTGAAAATTAAGAAAGTTTCAACAAATAATTCATTAAATACTATTCAATTTCCTTGACATAGTGGATCTCATTAATTGAGAAACAATTAAATAAAAATTTGTTGCATTTATTAAAGCTAAACAAGTGGCACATTTGCACTTGTCGTAAATCGAGTTATCTTCAAAAATATTTTGTTTAATTAAAGTAAGAGGTGCATATTGAATTACGTCATTTTGTATAAATTTTTTGTTTGTATTAATTGTATATTGTTAATCTACCAAAAATCAAGTGAAATAGCAGTACCCCTTGTTTAAAAAATGTATGTATTGCATAAAGAAACCAAAATAAATAAATAAAAAGTAATGTATTGGAAAACCAACTTAGCATAGAAATACACATGTGACTTGTAATCAATGTAGTATAAAATAGTAGTACCATTTGATAAGATCATTGCTTCACCCCATGCCAAATTTTAAAGTTGAGATTCTCATAAAAAATGTTGCACTTTGTTTCATGCAATTTGACTCACTACAGATCATCGTTTCTACTCCTGCACCATTCATAAACAGGTCCGGTTTGGGGTAAGCCCAGTAAGCCAATGGGCTTGAGCAATCCCAGGACAAGGGCAACCCATCAAACCCCCCTCTCCCTCTCCCCCACCCCCCACCCCCCAATTTTTTTTTTGAAAATATTAAGGTTTTTATTATTCAAATTAAAACTATAACTATAAGTATAAAATTAAATCTTTGGTCAAAGGACCATAGGTGAATTTACCCAAATCTTAAGAGAGAGAAAGACACTAGCACCATGGAGACAGAGGATGGACGAGCGGAGCGAGGCTGAGACAAACGTTAAGGAGCAGAAGAACCAGAACCGTCACGCGGAGAAAAAGCAAGCTTCGAGCGATTCTGAAGCTGATCGACCACCACGAAGATGCCATTTTCAAAGCTCTTCACCAAGATCTCGGACAACCGTTGAAGTCTACCGCGACGGAGTAAGCACTCCTACTCTGTTTCTCGCACAGATGAAACTCTCTCTTAATTCAATTTTCCGGGAAAATCTAGTAGATTTTAATCCAACTGTTCCATTGGAGTAAACATTTAATTTTCAGATCTGTGAAAAATAGATTAGTTATTAAAATCTCTTGTATTTTGGTCTGAACTTTTAAAAAAAAAAAAATTCAATTCCCCTTTGAGAAGAATCTAAAATTGTCTCAGCCAATTTTTTTTTTAATGTTTAATTAAAATTTTATATTTTTAATTTTTTTTAATGAGATAATCTAAAAATATATAAATTTTGTTCAAATTTAAGGTGAAAAATTACGAAAGACAAAAAAATAGATATTTTATAAGGTAAAAGTATTTTTTTTTTGTTAAAGTAGATGAAAATATTTATATTTGTAGACTATGGTCAAGAAGAATCGAAAATGTATAAATTTTTAGTCAAATGTTTAAAAAAGTTCACAAAAAATGAAACACTCATAAAACTAAAACAGTTAAAAAATTATTTTAAAAGTTAGACTAACCAAAGCATAAATCTCTTGATTTTTCTTTTCTAAATTAGACGAAAATCTTTATATTTTTAAACTCTTATCAAGAGGAATCGTGTATATATATATATATATATATATATATTTGGCTTACCAATTTATAAATGATCATTACATTGTATTTTGAATCACTCTGGTGGTATCTCACTTTGATTTGAGATTATGGGTGTCCATGTGCAATCAGGATTAACCCATCATTGATCAGATACCGATTAGCTGGAATTATATTTTAATTTTGATATTTTTTGATATAATTCAAGATAAAAGCATAATGTAACATTGATTTTGATTTTTCTTTATAACTTATATGACATTTTTTAATGATGCATTAATAGTACGAGAGCAACTATATTGAAATCAGACTAGGACAACTCAAATGTCAGGGCCGGCACTGTTCATTTGGATTTGTGTTAAATGTAATTAAATTATAAGGCATTAAATGAGATCTCAGCTAGCTTGTTATAATCAATGGTCGTAAACATTAGGCAATATTGTCTTCCCAAAAAATGCTTATCCTCTTTTATTTATTTTTTCTTTTTTTTTTTGCTTTGTTAATTTTCTGTCTATAGGACTGTGTCGTGAAATTTGTGTATCATGAGATTTTTACTTGTCACGTACAGCTGAGGATGCATTAAAATAGATGTAAATTTGTTTTTAAATAAATATGACGCCTGATCATGTATTTGATACCCAAATGATTCTGGACGCATATTTTATGTAAACTATTTGTATACTTCTTTATTTTCTATGGGGTTATTATTTTAAGTTACTTGTTTGCATTTGAACTATGGTTTCTATTTTGGTTCCATTGATGTTGCCCCATGGTTTTGTAACTTTGTTTATGAAGTTTTCAAAGTTACCAAATACAAAGTTTAGGATGGCACTTAGTACCTAGGTGGGACACGAAAAGCTCATTTTGTCATAATGCTATTATTACTTGGTGAATCAAGTCTATTTCTTTTCTCTTTGACAAACACACTCTGGAGTTGATCGGTGAACAAATCTCCGATAACTCTGAAGTTTGAAATATTTGAATTAGTGAAATTTTGATCTTA
>BRYF01000029.1:10840000-10850000 GCA_030159135.1 Actinidia polygama | reverse complement strand
TGCCTGAGGGAGACATATTCTATCCCGACCGAGGTCCGGACGAGGGTCCCCGTTGAGGGGGAGACCGTCCTATCTACTCGTCCTGGCGAGGTGGCTTTCTACGAAGTTGCCTTCGCAGCCGGTCTGAGGCTCCCTATCCATCCTACAATCCGTAGGATTCTAAATTTCTACAACATCTGTCCCGCCCAACTGTCCCCCAATGCATGGCGATGTGTCATCTACGCGTTGGTGGTATGGAGGATCCACAAGGAGCATTTATCCTGCGGGGAGTTCAGGTGCCTTTACAGATTGCTAAAGGGTCCATGATCGGATTCTGGATAGCTATTCTTTAAGGCGAGACCGGGAAAGAATCTTTTCAAAGGGGCTCCCAGCAATGTGAAGGGGTGGAAGAAAAGGTTCTTTATTGTCTCGGGAGACCAGTGGGAATTTTTTCCAGATCCCCTCTATTTGAAGGGATCCCGCAGACTCCGAGGTCTTGGGGAGTTCCTGGTAAGTAGACATTTTTTCTTGTTCTATTTGTTTTTTATTTATTTCATTTTTCGTGTAGCCTAAATTGATGTCCTTCGTTGTTTCCAGACCGACGCTGCAACCGGCCGCCCGTTCTCAATGAGGTCAACGCCAAAAGGACGGCGACAGTCCTGGAAAAGATAGGGCAAGATGGTTATTTTTTCATTTCAGATCTGCTTGCGAGCAGGACTTACTGGAGACGTTTCGCCCGGGCCCGCACTGTGCTTTCGTCCAGTAACGGCGGGGAAGCTAACACGAGGGATGGCGCGGCGTCTGCTTCGGGCGACGAGGGTGAGTCCCGTCCACCTCAAGATGATAACGTTCGGCATGATTCTCACTCCCGGGACGAATCCTTAGAATATTTAGGGGTTATCCACCAATCAATAAGGAGGCTATTGCCTCACATCGCCATCGAAACCTTGCTAAGGTGGTCGAGAATGATGTCCTCGCCGAGTGGTCCAAGTGACGACTCGGACTCTAAGTCCGAGTCTTGGTGGGACTCTGGGCTGCCCGCCGAGCTTAGATCGGATGGTATTGCCTTTTTTATGTTCCTAGATCTTATATTGACTTCGTCGCCCGATACGTTATTTTTATTTTGTAGTTATGTTTTCCAGAATTAACCTTTCTGATCTCGCCAAGAAGGTTAGGGCGAAGAAGGCTTCTTACAAGGACGCCTCTTCAACTACTAAGGGCGATGAACTGGTGGTGACCTCGACCCTCCCCAAGAAGGGCGTCATCATTAGTGAGAAGAGATCCCGGGACGACGCCCCGAAACCCAGCAAAGAAGATGGTTCCAAAGGCAAAGGTGTCATGTCGCCACCCAAGAAGAAGACGAAATCCACCAGGGCGGCGAGCAGCACGACCCAACCGCCTCTTGCGATGTATCCTGTTCCCGGGGAGGGTTAATCTACCTCGTCGATTGCCGCCTTGGGGCCCGGTGCCTCCATATTGGCCAGTTTCGCCGTGGCGGAGAAGGTTTTAAATCGGGTAATCCCATCGGCCGACAAAAAAGAGGTCGAGCGCCTTTCCACGGATGATCTGGTCACCAAGACCTTTCACGCCTTTGGCAAGGTTACTTCTCTTTCGCTGTTTTCACAGTTTCACATTGTTTGTTTTATATTCTTCCGTTGTTTTATTGACACTTATTTGTAGCAGGGAGTGGTGTATGTGTCGGCTCTCGCCCTCTACTGCCAAGATCTTCAGAATGACTTTGCCACCCAGCTCAGACGTGCCGACAATGCCGAACTCACGTTGGTAAAAGCCGAGAACTCAGCCCGCGAAGTATAGGAACGTTTGGCTGCTTTGGGCGAGAAGGCGACGAAGGCCGAGGTGGAGTTGAAACAAAGCCTTGGGTCTCAGGAGAGGCTAAAGGCTGCCGTGGCGGAGTTATCAAACCAGTTGGCTCGTTCCAAAGAGCTCGCCATTGAGGAGTTCAAGGCCTCTACTGACTTTGCCGGGGAAATCATGTACCAGGCAGCCACGTACTTCGGCTATGGGTTCGAGATGTGTAAGAGACAACTGGATTGCCATCATCCTGATCTCGGCATTGATTTGGATGCAATGGAAATGGACCCAAAACTGATTGCTGAGGAGGAGGCTACGGCTGAGGCGGGGAAGGGCGACATTGCGGACGGGGACGGGGGGGTGACGAGCGGCACCCCAGATTTGTAAAATATTTTGTAATCTCTAACTGTAATTTCTCCGTTTTTAATAAATGAATCTTTTATTTCACCCGTGTATTTTTTTATTCACCGTGTATGGCGATATCGGCGAATCTCTCGTCTTTGATTATTTGATTTTCTTGATAAATCCCGAGCTAAAACAAACACTAAGTCGTTCTCCAGGGATCAAACAATTATGGAGAATAAGTTTGCCGACCTTGATACCCGGCTAAACACTTACTCGGCTAACACCCTTAAATAACACTCGATATTGGTGACGGTCAAATCGGCGATACAATAATTGGCGATTTGAATTCTCATAATAGGCGACGTCAATTATTGATCGCTGAACATACTTGTCGATCAATAATGGTTAAACTAGTTGGGCGTCGGCGAGATGCTAGGTGCCGGCGAGATATGGTTTTCGATCGATCTGCTATCGATACGTTGTCTGAGCTAGCACTTTCCTCGTCGATGTTGTCGACAAGTTCTTGATGTTGTTCCCAACTCAGATCATCCAATGATTTGGAAGGTCAGTCTTCTTTCCAAAATTGGACGACTATGGCGATCAGGGCGCCTTATCATTTCGGAACGAATGGGCGTATCCTATTTATGGCGATTAGGGCGCCTTATCATTTCGGAATGAATGAGCGTATCCTATTTATGGCGATCTAACGGCGAATAATCGTAGAACAAATTGCATAAATTTTATTGCTCACGGGTAAGGCCTCGGTGAAAAATACAAATTCAGAGATTACATCTGCAGAGCTAGGTGATTTGGTGCTTGCCTCGGCAACGAGAAGCTTTATTGGTAGTATTTCTTCAGGTGCTCGGCATTCCATGGGTGGGGCAGTGCTTTTCCGTTCATGTCTTCTAGCCAATAGGTCCCTGGCCTTATTACTTTGATTACTTTGTAGGGACCCTCCCAGGTGGGGCCGAGTTTCCCGTCGTTTGGCTCTTTTGTGGCCAAGGTGACTTCCCTCAAAACAAGGTCGCCTGGTAGGAAGGATCTTTGTTTGACTATCCGATTATAGTATTTGGCGACTTGATGTTTGTAAGCTGCTTGGCGTATCGAGGAGGTCCAAGTTCAACCTTAGCTTGGCGTCGTTAATTTCCTCGCTGAAATTGGAGATTTTGTAGGTCAGCATCCCTATTTCCACTGGTATGACTCATTCTATTCCGTAGACCAGGGAGAATGGAGTCTCGCCGGTAGGCCCATAGTATGCTCGGAAGGTCCTCCACCCACCCACTTTTGGATTTTTTCAGTCTCGTCTTCAGATTTCTCAGAATTGTCCTGTTAGTAACTTCGACTTGGCCATTCGCTTGGGGGGTGACCAGGAGAGGAGAAATGATGGGATATGGTGAGATCCGAGTAGAATGCTTTAAACTTGTCATTTTTGAATTGCTTGGCATTGTCTGAGATGATAGTTTTTGGAATTCCAAACCGACAGACTATGCTTTTCCAGACGAATCTCATAGCGTTCCTCTCAGTGATTCGGGCAAGGGGCTCGGCTTCTATCCATTTGGTAAACTAGTCTATGGCGACGATCAAGAATTTTTTCTGCAAAGGAGCTTGTTGCAGGGGCCCGAGTATGTCAACCCCCCATTGGGAAAAGGGCCATGGACTGGTCATTGTCACCATCTCAGTGTGAGGGATTCAACTTACAAGAGCAAACCTCTGGCATTTGTCGCATTTCTTTATATAAGCTTGTCACGTCCCGCAACCCGGCCTATGCGGATCGTGGGCACGTGATGGCCGGCGGCTGACCCACCAAGCCCAACTTACCATTTCTTCCGGTTGATCACCTGTGCATGTGCATTTATAATGCTAATAATTTTTCTTTTCGCGGAAACGTCATAGTATCTAAAAATAACAAAGTGTGTGTGTCACCATACAGTATACAGAGCTGTATCTAAATATTCAGCCTTTACATACATCCATAAGTCTAACATTTAATTTTACATACATCATATGGCCAATAATCACATGGCATCAATTCTAATCCGTCATCATAAGTACGAAGGGTCTCTTGGCCACAAAAACTAAGTATACTTGCTATTTTCTTCTTAGGGCTCTTCGGCTTGACTTCCTGGAAAAATGAGTTTTTGAAAACGTAAGCTAAAACTTAGTGAATAACAACAGATGCATGAACGTAAAATATCATGGATCATTTTCATATCATACATAGCATAGCATAGCGTAAGCAATGTGAGCATCGTATAACATTTCTTAAACATTTAACTTTCATAAACATGGCATCACATGCTCTCATAAACATACATAGCATATCATAAAACGTAACAACCCGGCATGACATGATGACCATATAGGTCGGGTGGCTCTTTTGGCCGAGATATCCCTTTTTGTAGATGGCTTTATTTCACGTCCTCCCATCTACCCTTTAGGACTGGCTGACTTTGTTTAATTCCCGTCAGTGGGGACCCCGAGTGTCACATGCATATAATTTGAACATACTTGTTTTCGTATAAACCGAGCATCCATGGGTTTTCATACATAACATAAACATTTGCATACTTTTGCAAGACATGGCATTTACATTGCAAATACATTTGATGCATTAAAAACATGGAAAACATTTGTACATACATAATATACTTTGAAAACGTTTTAAAAATACATAATTTTGTTCATAGCATCGTGTTACTCACCTGGATCTCCTTGGTTGGGTGTTAGACTTTGCGTTCCTACACATATAAGGGCAATACGTCATTACTATGTTCAATAAGGCTAGCGTTTCAATTAAATTGATAAGATTCCTCGACTTGACTTACTTGCCTTCATTCTAGGTCTAACCATCTTGAACATGTGTCTTTAGTTCTCAAAAGGTAGTTAAAGGGTTTAACATGCTATGGTTGAATTTACTAAGTCTTAAGTGAAAAGATAATTTCTGCCTAAAAATGGTCTGGGCGTTCGAACGCTCAAAAGTGTTCTACCAGTGGCGTTCGAACGCTGGGCCGTTCGAACTCTCTTCTGGGCGTTCGAACGCTAGACCGTTCGAACGCTCCCTGCGTTCAGTGACATGAACAGTGATTGGTTCTTGAATTTTCTACCAAATCACTATCAACTAACTTGAATCTTTCCAATATTTTGAGGGTGCAATATATCACTCAAGGACACCATCATACCTCAAAATGGGCCTTTAATTCGAAGCTTAACTTAGTAGATCTAAGTTTAACATAGACTAAAAACCTAAGTATACATATATGTTCAAATGCATGGGTTATGTGTTTATACCTTTCAAATTGGCTTCTTGTAGCTTCTTTGAGCTTTACTATGGCTTCTATTTTCCTTGATCCTCTTCCTTCTTCCTTTTCTTTCCTTCTTTCTCTTCTCTTCCTTTCCTCTCTTTCTTCTCTTCTCTCTCTCTCTCTCCGTATACGTGTGTGTGTGTATTGGAAGTGAAGGAAGTGAAGAGTAAGTGTGTATATATGTGTGGCTGTGAAGAGCTGAGTTGGAATGATCCCATGTGGTTTTCCCCATTTTAATTTTGTGTTCCCTTTTTCATCTTTCAGTTTCTACTATGGGCGTTCGAACGCTCCTTTTTGGCGTTCGAACGCTCAGAAGGATTCTGGGCTCTGGCGTTCGAACCCTCTTGCTTACAGTTCGAAACATGCGAGACTTGAAATTTGGGTTTTTGGCCTTACCGTTCGAACGCTCCAAATGTGCTGTCAATGAGCGTTCGAACGCCTAGGCAAAATGCTCGACCGTTCGAACGTTCATCCTGGCGTTCGAACGCTAAGAAGGATCCTGGGCAGAATTTATAAGTTTAGGACTTTCGAATATTGGCTAACCTAAATTGGTTCTTTTGGACCCTTAAACTTATATTACTCCCTCTAATTATTATACACGTCATAATATACGTAATTAATGGGATTTACGGATGCGGGGTGTTACAAAGCTGCTGCGTCCTATTGCATCTGAGGCCAAAAGTACCCTTGGCGAACTACTTTTTTCACCAGCAATCTCGCCCCCGAATGATTTCCGTAGACGCCCTCATGGATCTCGTTCAGGATATATTCAGCTTTTTCAGGCTGCAAGCACCTTAAAAGAGGGCCCGAGAATGATCTTTGTATAATATTTTGTGAAGGATGCAAAATTTGGCAGACCTATGTTGGATTCGACGGGCTAGGAGCTTGTCCGGAGGTAGGATCCCATCTCGAATATAGGCGACGATTTCATCCATCCATGTCGGGCTTGATTCCGTAGGGCATACCGCCTTCGTATCAATACTAGGACCAGATAAGAATTCCAGAGGTATACTTCTATCTGATATGAAATCGAAGGCGGAGGCGAGGTTAGCTAGTGCATCCACCTAATTATTTTCTTCCCGTGGGATTTGGCAAATTTTGAAGGTTGCCATTTTCTCTGTCATGCTCTTCACCATGTTTAAGTATGCCATCATCCGCGTGTCTTTGGCGAGGTAGTCTCCCTGAACTTGGCTTACCACGAGTTGTGAGTCACTGAAGACATCCAGGGAATCTACTCCTAAATCTGTCGCGACCCTTAATCCGGCAAGGAGAGCTTCATATTCGGTTTCGTTGTTGGTGGTTTAAATCTGAGGCAAAAGGAATATTCCATCTGCTCTTCGGATGGAGTCTGGAGAACGAGGCCTGCGCCACACCCGTGTTGATTGGATGATCCGTCTACGAACAATTTCCAAGTGGCGAGACTCGCAGTTTTCTATTTTTCTGGGAATTCTGTTTCGGGAGAAGTCATTCTTATTTACGGAACCTCTTCGTAGGTGAACTCTGCTATAAAATCTGCCAAGGCCTGGGCTTTGATCGCCGTTCTGGGTCTGTAATCGATGTGGAATTCACTTAGTTCAATGGACCATTTGAGGAGTCTTCCCGAGGCATCGGGCCGTAAGAGAATCTATTTCAGGAGTTGGTCCATTAGCACGGTGATGGGGTGTGCTTGGAAATAGTGGCGAAGTTTTCTGGCGGCGACTAGGAGAGCGAAGGTGAGCTTCTCGATTCTTAAATATCTGATTTCTACTCCTACCAAGACTTTGCTGACATAGTATATAGGCCTTTGGACTTTGTTTTCTTCTCGAATTAGGACTGCACTAACTGCCGTTGGCGAGACGAAGATATAGATTAAGAGTCCTTCGCCTGCCGCAGGGAATGTGAGTAAGGGCGGGGACCCAAGGTATTCCTTGAGTTGTTGGAAAGCCGTTTCGGATTCGTCCATCCACTGGAAACCCTGATCCTTTCTTAGGATTTTGAAGAATGGGAGGCACTTATCGGCTGACTTGGAGATAAATCTATTAAGGGCGGCGAATCGCCCGGTTAGTTGTTGTACTTCACGGATGTTTCTAGGCGAGCTCATATCGAGCAAGGCTTGAATTTGATCCGGATTCGCTTTAATTCCGTGCTTGGTTACCAGAAAACCCAAGAACTTGCTTGAGGAGACTCCGAACATACACTTAGACGGGTTTAGCATCATACGATGTCTTCGCAGAACATTGAATGCTTCCTCCAAGTGGGCGATATGATTGGTCGCGGTCAGGATTTTGACGAGCATGTCGTCTATATAAACTTCCATGGTCTTCCCTATCTGTTACTTGAATATTTTATTCACCAATCTCTGGTAGGTCGCCCCCGCATTCTTCAGGCCGAATGGCATCACTTTGTAGCAATACAAACCCCTTTCTATGATAAAAGAAGTCTTCTCTACGTCCGGCGGGTGCATCTTGATCTGATGATATCCGGAGAAGACGTCCATGAAGCTCAGGAGTTCGTGCTTGGAAGTGGTGTCTACTATCACTCACCACTTTTCCCTTTTTTAGGGGCAACGACGACGTTGGCGAGCCAATCAGGGTAGTGAGTTTCTTTAATAACATTGGCTTTCATGAGCTTTGTTATTTCTTCTTCAATAACTTTCATGCATTCTGGAGCAAACTTCCGCCTCTTCTGACGGACTGGCAGATGATTAGGGTTGTGAATAACTTATGGACGATGACTTGAGGGTCGATGCCGGGAACATCGCCTTGGGACCAGGCGAAAACATTATAGTTTCTACTCAGGAACTCCACGAAAAAAGTGCTCTCTAAATTGAACGTGAAAGTCGTTTTCTTGTTCTCGTAATTTTACTCTATCAACTTGGATTATATATCCAAAAAGGTCCAAACACGATGTTGTCCATACGATTGGGTCCCACCAAGGATCTACTAATGTAATTAAAATCGCTTCTCTTTTAGGTCTCGTTGAGTAGATTATCTATAAAAAAATCCGAATATCGAAAGCTGCATATCTAATTACCATTCTCTTGATAAAATAGATGAAAAATATAATTTTGAGAATAAACTATAAAGCAATCCTACCGTCCATCAGGAAGAGCCCTAATTAAGACAGAGTTCTGTATGAATTGACCCAATTTATACCAATTCAAGAATTGATAGCACCTAAAAAATTTCGAATCCGTATGAAATCCCATACCAATACTGTCAAGCCATCCTGGGCTATGAAAGGTTTCATTAGCTTAGCACATCTTTTGATAATTAGTCAAAATTATATATTATAGTATTTCTCAATCCTATCTGAAATATCAATCAAAGAGTGTGTTTTTATATTATAGTATTTCTCAACCCTACCCACCCGAAATATCAATCAAAGAGAATAAAAACTTTCTACTTGTGAATTCTGAGCTACTCCACCTCATTACAGGAAGTAGTACTGGCCTTGGGCACAGGCCCAGTAGGCTTGGTCTCGGCCCCTAAAAAATAGTTCAATTTTGGGGCCTCCAGGTCCGATATGTTATATTATAGATATATGATATTTTTTGTGTCTAGCCAATGGAACTAGTATATTTTCTGTAAAAGAATCAAGAATATCCAATGGATATAAATTTATATTGGTAAATGGTCAATGCATGATGGTAGCACTTTTGTATATGGGATTATGACTTTTTGTGTATTGGATTACATATATTTTGGTACATCGAAGTAATAGTCTTGTATTTGTATTCCAAGTTTTCAACTTTGTTTGAAACTCATAAGAGATGTTGATATTTGTTGCAATAATAGTTTCGTTTTTTATCAAAGAAAAATGTGAAGGACCTTTAATTGAGGTTAGGATTGGAGCCTCGAGAAATTCAGGGCCGACACACAGAAGATAACCTATATTCCCTTATCATCGTTGATTCAGTGTAAACTTACGTTGACTACAAACATCGTATGACAATCAAACGATCAACATCTTACTCAGTAGAGAGTTGGATAACTCGCTCTTCATCGTTGAATATGTGACCCATATATCATAATTCAAATAAAGAAAAGTAAATTTCACATTAATCACTCGCTTTAAAGTGATTGGGCTTGGGCCGGGTACAGTTGGGGATCGAGTTCAGGTCAACCGAGGAATCGGTGTGGTTCAGATCTGGAGGATGAGTCTGCCAAGGTTGGCAATGGCATGGTACTTCATCCATGTAATTCAATCTTCAATCCTATATGTATATATATATATATATATATATATATATATGTATATGTATATGTATACATGTATAAATGTTCACTATCTAGTATAAATGAATATAGTTGAGATGATGAAGATAATATAAATGTGTGGTAAGATTAGAAGAGAAAAATAGACCATTGATGCGAAAAAAAGTGTTTCAATATCATTGGAAGTGTATTAAAATATATAGAAATTTTATAAATATAGTGTGCATGAACCTAGGAAGTGGTTAACATGATCGAATTAAAAATAGTAGGCACGAGACAAATTGAAGCTAATTTTTAGTTACATATATACAAGGAGATTCCGTATAAGTGACTGAGAAAGAGTGATAGGATTCCTACTAATAGAAA
>BRYF01000029.1:10762500-10765000 GCA_030159135.1 Actinidia polygama | reverse complement strand
AACGGGCTTTCGAACGTCATAGCCCAGAATCCTTCTAAGCATTCGAAAGCCAAAAAGGAGCATTCGAATGCCCACAGTAGTAACTGAAAAATGAAAAAAGAAACACGAAATTAAAATTGAAAAACTACATGGGATCATTTCCATGCCAGCACTTTACAACCACACATATACACACATTCATTCTCTCATTCTCATTCTCACTCTCACAAAACACACACCCACGGGTAAAGAGAGAGAGAGAGAAAAGAGAAGAGAGAAGAAAGGGAAAGAAAGAAGGAAGGAGGAAGAGCAGAAGAAAAGGGGGAGGAAGAGAACACCAAAGAAATCCTTTTTGAAGCTCAAGTAAGCAATTGGAAGAGGTAAAACCTCTAATCCATGTATATATATGTGTATGTGTAGTTTAGGGTTTTGGGTTTGTTTTAACCTTAGATCCCTTAAGATTTAATGATTAGTTTTGTTTGATTTGGAGTTATTGTGACCTCATAGACTAGTTTCACATACTCTAAGAGTCATAGAATGAGTTGGGTTGATTTTGATAAAATTTGATAAGAAATTAGTAAGATCATCTACTGTTCATGTCACTGAACGCAGGGAGCGTTCGAACGCCCAAGAACAGCATTCGAATAGGCACCTTAGTGTTCGAACACCCAGATGAGAGTTCGAACGCCAAGGCCATTTTTAGGCAGAATTGACCTTTTTCCCCTAAGGCTTAGTGAGTTTAACCAAAGTATGTTTGGTAATTAATCAATCTATATAAAGTCCTTAAACCATGTTAAGAGGTTTTTAACCTAGCACGAGGAAGCCTAAGGTCAAGTCAATAGTTTTGTTAGTTAAATTATTATCAGTGAACCTAGTATTAATAATTCCTTACTTCACTTGTAGGGACACGCAGTCTAGCACCTAGCCAAGGAGATCCAGGTGAGTAACACGATGCCATGGACAAAACATATGTACTTTCAAAACGTTTGCGAACCATACTATGTATATCAATTGTTTTTCATGTTTCAATGCATCAAAAATATGTTATGATACGAATGCCATGTCTTTCAAACGTATGATATGTTCTTATGATATGAATGAAAACCCATGGATGGTTAATTTACATGCAAAATGAATATGTTCAAATTATATGAATGTGACACTCGGGGTTCCCTCTGACGGGACTTAAACCAAGTCAGATAGTCCTAAAAGGTAGATGGGAGGACGTGAAATAAAGCCATCTACAAATGAGATATCTCAGGCCTAAAGAGCCACCCGACCTATGTGGTCATCATGTCATGCCGGCTTGTTACGTTTTATGATATGCTATGTATGTTTATGAAAGTATGTGATGCCATGTTTATGAAAGATTATGAAAGTTAAATGTTCAAGAAAAGTTATGTATGCTTGCATTGCTTATGCTATGCTATGTTATGTATGATTTGAAAATGATCCATGATATTTTACATTCATGCATTTGTTGTTATTCACTAAGCTTTAGCTTACGTTTTTTAAAAAAAAAACCATTTTACAGGAAGTCAAGCTGAAGAGCCCTAAGAGGAAGATAGCAAGTATACTTAGTTTTGTGACCAAGAGGCCCTTCGTACTTATGATGATGGATTAGAATTTATACCATGTAATTATTGACCATATGATGTATGTAAAATTAAATGTTGGTCTTATGGATGTATGTAAAGGTTGAATATTTAGACACAACTCTGTACACTGTATGGTGACACACACACTTTGTTATTTTTAGATACTATGACGTTTTCGCAAAAAATTATTAGCATTATAAATGCACATGCACAGGTGATCAAACAGAAGAAATGGTAAGTTGGCCTTGGCGGCAAGCCGCCGGCCATCAAGCGCCTTTAATCTGCATAAGCAAGGTTGCGGGGCGTGACACCGCTCATGCGAATTGAGGGACCATTGTAAGGGTATAAAATATACAACTATAGATTCTGGCCTTTCTAGAATAGGCATCGCCATCGAGCTGTCGCTATGGAGCAAGTTCGGTTCCCCCTGCGTTGGACCTCGGTCGAGAGATTGCCAAATGCAAGAATTATTCGAGCTAAGGCCACTAGCATTCCCGAGTTGTCGCTATTTAGCAAGCTCGGTGGAATAATTGCGCTGGAATTTGGACAAGGGGCACCGATTGATGGCGATTTTGAAAGCGTTTCAGGAACAGAAGGTAACTTGCACGGCGAAGTTTCTTCTGATAGCCCCTATGCCCGGATGGAGACATCAATTTTTTGAAGACAGGTTACTAGCTAGGCCTTAGCAGCGTGGATCCCATGCTAGCTTGGATAGCTAGAGCGATAACAAGTCCGTAGCGTCGAGCAAGTAGAGAGTATTGCCCAACCAAACTCTGTCCAATACGGATCTCTGCGAGATTCTTAATGCCAAACGTAATTGAGTAGGCGATTTGTGCAATAAGCTTAACAATTGAACTGGAGCGGCATCGGGTAAAGACATCATCCCAGCGGGATCAGCAACCCACGCAATCAGGCTTGTGCTG
>BRYF01000029.1:10755000-10757500 GCA_030159135.1 Actinidia polygama | reverse complement strand
TTCTCCGTCTATAAAAGGCCGCTCATCCTCCACAAGAAAAGGTATCTTCTCTCTCACTCTGAGTTTTATACACTCTTATTAGTTGTGCTCTCACTCTGGCGAATAATGTTTGTTTTCTGACTGTTGGTTGCTCATCCCAAATTTCTACCACAATAGTTTCGCACCGTCTGTGGGAACGATATTTCTCAACTTTCTATACACCTACGCAGCCGTTTGTTACTTAGATCGAGTACCAGCAACCTTCTAGATAACATAGCCTGTCCAATGGCTAACACTAATCAAGCTCCGAATTTGGAAGGCTTCATTCATCGTGAGATACATGGAATCGCTGAGCAGATTAGGGTTATGTACGAGAGCAATGCCCGTTGGGTGCAGCACCTCGCCACAAGCAATCCACCTCCTCCCATCGCCAATGTTCCGGAAGAAGTTGATCGGTCTCGTCGCTCTCACCGGACAAGCGATCAGGATTCTCATAGTCACCATAGCGCTGGTCAGAGAAATTCATCCAGAAGCCGTCCACACCAATCAGCGAGTTTGCACTCCAGGCACGAAAGGGATCCTGTCGTGTTAGTATCTCAGTCATCTAGCTGAACTCTAGACATGACGAGTGAAGAAACTAGAAGGCGTGGAAGATTACTTCGCCGAAATGACTGAGCTCCTAGACGCCAAGATAAATCCATCACCCAAAAGATTAAGGACCTGGATGCTCGGATTGATAGCATCAACACCAGTGCAAACACCCCAATCACTGTGGATGCCTTGATAAAGCAGAACAAACCTTCATTCACAAATAGGGTAATGAGAATCAGGGTCTCTTCTAAATTCAAATTGCCATCCCAGCTCAGAGTATATGAAGGGAAGACAGATCCCGCTGACCACCTGGACTCGTATAAGAACTTGATGTCATTCTAGGGGTACTCAGATGAGATGATGTGCAAGGCTTTTTCAACTAACTTAAAGGGGCCAACGAGGTCATGGTTCAAAAAATTGTGTCCAAGGACCATTGACTCATTTGACGACCTGAGCAGGCCCTTTGTCACCAATTTCATGAGCTGTAGGGTCAAGTAGAAAAATGCCTTCCACCTTTTCACAGTTCACCATAAAGATGGGGAGAGCTTGAAAGACTACGTCAAGCATTTCAATCAGACTGTTTTGGAAGTGGAGGACCCCAGTGACAAAGTGGTGGCCATGACAATGATGGAGGGACTTCGACCTGATTTGTTATTCGATTCCCTCTCCAAGAATGTTCCCCAAACCTTGTAACACTCCAGAGTAAGGCCGACAAGTACATTGCAGCAGAGGAGTTGGTCGAGGCCAAGTGCAAGAGAGGAGGAAGGGACGACCATAAAAGGAAGGAGCCCGATACTCGCCGATCAAACTATAGGGGCGAGGTGAAACGCAAAAGGTTTGAACGAGATGCGAGGGAGAGAATTAATGAACGTCGCCACCACACTCCAGCACGCCGACCTGACCTGGTACTACCTCCACTCAACACCCCTATAGCCTAGGTGCTTATTGAAATCAAGAATTAGGACTTTGTTAAGTGGCCTGGGAAGATCAAGACTAATCCCCTCAAGAGGAACAAGAACAAATATTGCAAGTTCCACAAAGAACATGGTCACATCACGGAAGATTATTTTTAGTTGAAGGAACAAATAGTCGACATGATCAAAATGGGGTATTTGAGGAAGCATGTAGCTGATCGCCCACAGCTCAACTCGTTTGACAAAGGCTACGGTGACAATAGATCAACAAAAGAAGATATCCAGACTATCCACGGAGGTTTGGGATCAGGAGGATGTTCGAGCTTGTCCTGGAAGAGACATACAAGAGAGGAAAATTTACGCACAGATATACTGAACCCAACTCACGCATAAACGTTACAATGTAGTGTATATACTGAGTCAACAATTCATACATAAGCATTATTGAACAAAATAGGATGCCCAAGTTTTTAAAAGTGTTTAGAATGGAGAAAAAGCAGAATAAATATTAGAAGATTTAACAATAAAACCAAAATTTACCTCCAATAGATCTTCACAATCAATCGCGAGTTGGAAAAATTAGCCAATCATGGCTATGGAAAGCAAATAACGATGTATTGAAAGCATTACGATATTTAAAATTGAATTGAATTGACAAATATTGAAAGTGTTTACAAAAATAAATTAAAACCTAAGAGCATTATAAAATCTAAACTAAAAACTGTAAAGAAAACCTAAAAAAATATATCTCATTCATAAAACGAAGAGAAGTATATATAGACTTCGTAATTTGAGTCCTACTAGAATTTGAAGTCCTTGTCCAGTTTTCTTCTTAGTGTTCGAACCTTCCAAATGCCTTGTCGTCTAGCGTTCAAACGCTAAACAATTGTCTTCTTGGCATTCGAACCCTAAGTACAAAAACCAATTTTCAGCTCTTGGGATTGTCGAATGCTGCACAGAGGCATTCAAACCCTAACCCTTTATTTTTCTTCTCAGCGTTCGAACCCTGTTTCCTT
>BRYF01000029.1:10730000-10732500 GCA_030159135.1 Actinidia polygama | reverse complement strand
AAGGTGATGATCGAAATGATAAGTTATAATTTCTGAAAGGTGCAAATTATATTTATATATATATAGTTTGAGTTTAGAAAACTCTATGGTTAAGAATTATTAGCAGTGTTCGAAAAGATTACTATTGTGATACATGAAGAAGAAATCATTGGATAAGGAAACGAAATTGGGGTATTTGGATATTGATGATCTATTTGGAAATTGAATTTTTTTTAAATTGCGAGGTTAAATGACAGAATGGTAACTGGAGTAGTTAATGACTTACTTGTTTGGGTTGAAATTTTAGTTGTCGATAATCGTAGTAAAGTAGTGATTAAATGTTTGTTTATCGTAGTTGCTATGATGTTGGGATTTCTTGTCATTATATTAAATTAAAATATTGAGAACACTAGCAGTGATGTTGCGTGATCTTAGTCACCGTAATAGTTTGAGTTATCTTTTAACCGATGGTTAGTCGCATGATGAATATGGAGATGTAGTGTCTGTTGTTTGGAGATTTTACTTACCACATTTGGCGGATTGTCGATTACTTTAGAGATTGGGGATAGAGTTCACTAGTTATTTTCTTTTCAGCATTGGGTTATTTAGCAACACTTTATGATTTTGCACTACTTCTTGAGTATAATTGAGATGATTAGCCATTTTGGTTTGGTTTTCAGGATGTCGTGTATATGGATGTGAGATTGGAGGTAGAAATGACATGTACGAGTGGGGTAGACTAATTTTTGAGTAGTGAGTAATTTGGGTATTAATTTGTGTACAAAGATTTCAATGGGAGATAAAATCATATTGGGGAGGTATTTTTTTATCATTCGGGTGAATGAGGATAAATTAGTTCGTGGAGAAAACGTCACTGAGAGTTTGTTGTTAAAGATCATGTGATTTTAAAGATTTCACCCAAGAAGGGGTTGATGTGTTTTGGGTATAGCGACAAGCTATCTCCAAGGTTTAATTGGGTCATTTAAATTTCTTGATTGATTAGGGCCGTGGCATACCGTCTTACTTTGCCATTGAGGTTGGCCAACAGGCACTTGGTGTTTCATGTTTCTATGTTACGGAAGTATGAACGTGATCCTTAGGACCATTTGGATTGGGGAGATATTATTATCAATGAGGGTGTCACGTGTGAGGAGCAACCAAATTGTTTAACACATGTGGTATGTTTATTTAATTTCGAGGACGAAATTTCTTTAAGTGGGGAAGGTTGTAAGGTTTAAAAAAAAAATTTAATAAAGGATTATGACGTCATCGTGCCACGTGTATATACATATATATATGAGTATATATATATATGTTGCTATGGACTTTAATGTGAGTTGGACCCATTTAAATTTAATTGGGTCAATTGTGAAGTAGTTGGGCCTAAGAGTATCTTACATTGGGCTTGATGGAATTTGTATTGGGCTTGTAGTTGGATTTGTGTGAGATTGAGTTTAATTTGGATCCAAAGTGGTATTTTATTTTGGGTGTGGCCAAACAAGGCCTAAGGGCTTTGAGTGTTATTTGATATAACACTCTCTCTACTTGACCTAAACCATTTTTTCCTTATTTCCTTCATATAACACTCTCTTTGCATTGAAGCTTAGATCTAGGTGAGTGAGATGTGATTTGAGTAGTGGTTCCTTGAGAGAAGATCATCTACTCGTCAAGGGCTTCGATTTGAGCTAAGAAGGTTAGAGATTGGAGTAAGTTGGGGGACCTAGGGTTCCATTCATTTTCTTTAAGTTTTTGGAGCTTTCGTGCTTAGATTTGAGGTAAAGGGGGTTTTCCTTGTGGAGTTTAGTTTTCGGTTGTTGTTGATGGCTTATACAAAGCCTATTGAGGCATTATTTTTGGGTGTTCAACCCTAAATAGAAACTTTGGTTGGTTTGAAAATTTTGAAGTTTTGAGATTTAGAAATCGTTTGTTTTCTGCGTTGTCTATAGGTAGTGATTTTAGCACTACCGGTAGTGAATATTTTTATTTAGCCACTGGATTGTCCTATCTATCGGTGGTGATAAATCCACTACCAGTAGTGATGTCTACCGGTGAAATCACTACTGGTAGTGAATTTCTGCATTTCTTCTCTGGATTGTCCTGTCTACCAGCAGTGCCCTGACTCCTACCGGTAGCGACCTGATGTCAATAATGATTATTATCGATTGTTTTTAATAATTACATAGGATTGGTTATGTTGTGATTATGAGCACGGGTTATAGTAAATACATTTCAATTGTTTCAATAATAGTTTACTATAAACGTTTTAAATACTTGTGTTGTACGTTATTTGTATTAAAACTTGTTGTAATATGCAAAGTGTGTGTGTGTGTGTGCAACTTTGGAAATGGTTTGGGAGTGACTTGCTAGAATATACCGAATTAGGTACGTCGTGTACTCGGAATGGGATGACTTAGATTAAGTCAATGTTAAATTCCTAGATGGCAACATGCGACGATAGGGAATGCCTCCCCTTCGGTGAAAGTCCGTAAAGTGGCAAAAACTTGAAAGTCTTAGATGGCAA
>BRYF01000029.1:10695000-10697500 GCA_030159135.1 Actinidia polygama | reverse complement strand
GCTCCTTTTTGGCGTTCGAACGCTAAGAAGGATTCTGGCCTTGGGCGTTCGAACCCTCTTACTTACAGTTCGAAACATGCGAGACTTGAAATTTGGGTTTTTGGCCTTACCGTTCGAACGCTCCCAATGTGCTGTCAATGGGCATTCGAACGCCTAGGCAAAATACTCGACCGTTCGAACGCTCATCCTGGCGTTCGAACGCTAAGAAGGATCCTGGGCAGAATTTATAAGTTTAGGATTTTTGAATATTGGCTAACCTAAATTGCCCCTTTGGGATCCTTAAACTTATATTACTCCTTCTAATTATTATACACGTCATAATATACGTAATTTATGGGATTTACGGATGCGGGGTGTTACAGCTTTGATTGCCCATCAGTCTGTGGATGAAAAGTCGTGCTCAATTTTAGCTTTGTCCCCCCCTCGCCTTTTATAATGATTGCCAAAATCTAGATACAAATCTTGAATTCCGATCTGACGTAATTGATATTGGCACTCTATGCAGTCATACAATCTCCCTAAGGTAGGTAGCCGCAATTTGATCCATTGCGTGTGTATTCTTGATTGAAATAAAATGCGCCGACTTGGTCAAACGGTTGACGATGACCTAAATCAAATTGTTCCCCTTCATCGTACGAGAAAATCCGACAATGTAGTCCATTGTGATGTCCTCCTATTTTCACTTCGATACTGGCAGTGGTTGAAGTAGTCCTCTTGGCTTCTAGCATACCACCTTGATCCTTTGACATTGTAAACACTTGTTGACGTACTCTCTAATGTCCCACTGCATGCCCCATCCACCAATACGTTTTCTTCAAATCCTGGTACATCTTCATCCTTCCCGGATAAATTGCCCCACTTCGACTTGTGTTCTTCGTCCATAATCTGCTACTTAAGGTCTGAAACGGTAGGCACGCACAGTCTGTTCTGAAACCTGAACACTCCATCGATCATCTTGAATTCTGTATTCGGTGTCGTCGCTAAGTTATCATAAATCTTCTTGAGTTTGGGATTTTCCATTTGTTTGAGTTTAATCTCTTTTAAAATTGTTGGCTCAGCGCTAATCGTTGCACATAGGCCCTCAATTCCACGACTCACCACTTTTAACTCTAGCTCTGCCATTTCTTTATGTAAACATCCCTGTTCCGTAATCAACGCATTCAGCTCCCCCATTGCCTTCTGACTTAAAGCGTCTACTACCACGTTCGCCCTTCCCGGATGATAATTGATGCTGATGTCATAGTCTTTCATTAGTTCCAACCATCTTCGTTGTCTAAGATTCAGTTCCTTCTGCGTGTAAATATACTTCAAACTCTTGTGGTCAGTGTAGATTTCACATTTCACTCCATATAAGTAATACCGCCATATCTTCAAAGCGAATATGATTGTCGCTAACTCTAGATCGTAGTTCTTTTTGTGTGGCTTTAACTACTTACCCATTCTGCATCAACACACATCCCAATCCTTGATGTGACGTATCGCTATAAATCAAAAATCCTTTTGTGCCCTTTGGCAATGTAAGTATTGGCGTTGTTGTCAGTCTCTTCTTTAGTTCCTAGAAACTATGTTCACGTTTTTCTGTCCAAACAAATGGTTCTTTCTTGCAAGTCAACTCCGTTAATGGTACCGCAATTTTCAAAAAATCTTGCACGAATCTTCTATAATATCCATCAAGTCCCAAAAAGTTTCGAACCTCAAACACCGTCTTGGGTTGCGGCCAATCCATGATTGCTTTAATCTTCTGCGTATCAACTAAGATCCTATTCTTGTTGATAATATGCCCCAAAAAGATTACACTATTTAGCCAAAATTCGCACTTCTTGAATTTGGCATAGAGCTTCTGGTCTTTCAGCATCTGCAATACAATCCTCAAATGTTCTGTTTATTGATCCTCATCCTTTGAATAAATAAGGATGTCGGCTATGAATACAATGACGAACTCAGCCAAATAATTCTTAAAAATTTAGTTCATTAAATCCATAAACGCAGCTGGCGCATTAGTAACTCTGAATGGCATTACCAAGAACTCGTAATGTCCATAACGTGTCCTAAACGCAGTCTTTTCTATCATTCGACTTCACCTTGAGTTGATGATATCTGGAACACAAATCGATCTTTGAAAATACTTGAATCCTCCGTAATTGGTCAAATAAATCATCGATCCTTGGTAATGGATATTTATTCTTAATGGTAACTTTGTTCAACTCGCGGTAATTGATACATAATCTCGTCGTCCTGTTCTTCTTCTTTACAAACAACACCAGTGCTCCTCATGAGGACGATCTCGATCGTATGAAATCCTTGTCCAATAACTCTTATAGTTGTAACTTCAACTTCTTTAACTCCGCAGGAGCCATGCGGTATGGTGCTTTAGAAATTGGTTGCGTCCCCAGCACACTCTCAATGGAAAATTTTATCTCCCTATCCACAAGTATTCCTAGCAACTCCTCAGGAAATACCTTGGAAAATTCACAGACTATAGGAATGTCCAACATAGACA
>BRYF01000029.1:10680000-10690000 GCA_030159135.1 Actinidia polygama | reverse complement strand
ATAACTTTTGCTTGATGCAAAAAAAAATTAGGGACCAGTTTGTCCCCAACATCCACTTTGTAAATTGGGCTAGTAAAGTTTGAACCAAACTGTTTATTTTGCAGATTTTTATGAATAAATCATTTCATAAAAGAAAAAAAAAATGATCTGATGATTATAGTCACATGATTTTATCATGCTTATCTTCAGAACAATTGATGACGAATGTAATTATGTAAAACTATGCCATCAATTTTTTTGAAAATAAATACAAATAATCACACCACATTACAACTAAAATTATGTGATCCATCTAATGTTTTCATAAATAATCTACACAGATGAATAGTCCAGTCAACTTTGCAGACTGGGATAGCATGGCTCTTCTTCTTCTTCTTCTTCATCGAGTCATTGTACGAAGGCTTGTTGTGGTCGTGATAGAAGCCCAGCCCATCATTATTATTGTGATACTTAGGTACCCGATGGGTCCTACTGAAGGCCATATCCAAAGATCCCATTAAAGCCCAAGATGATAGCAACAGAAGCCGTAACCCAGGCCCAAATCTTTTAGATTTTTGATGGGCCCAAGAAGGCCCAATACGTGAGACCAAACCCTGCTTCAACAGAAAAAGAAGCCCTTCAAAAATAATTTTAGAAAGTAAATTTACCACTATCCCTAATTACCTTCTTCTTCTTTTCTCTCTCTCTCTTAAAGCAGCACTATATAGTATATCCCGAACCCGAACCCGAACCCGAACCCTAATTTTGCCAAAACACTAGTATCATTTAACAGAATAAATGAAGTACGTATTTTGAACAAAAAAATAACAACATTTAACAGAAATAGCAAACACCTATCCTTTCCAAAAGTAGGGTACACAACTTTTATACATTACACAAATTTAGAAATGCCTTCTCTCTTGTTGGGCATCCCAACTAAAATCTGTAGGGTTCTTCCAGCAATAACCGATATTGATTAGAAAATTGTAGTTACATGATCAAAACATCACAGCATACGAATGCATAAATTTTCCAAAAATTTATTTGTATACTTGTTTGGACAATTATGCCCTTAACCAAGGTGCAGCTTCAAAGCCCTAATTAAATTCATAACCACGAAGGACTGTTTTAAGAATTTGGAGTAGGTGTTGTGATTTACGAGTACATCACCTTGGATTGATACAATTGAATGATTTAAACTGTTTATTTTATATAATTTGTCAAGATGATCATTATTTTAAAAATTAGGTTGATTGTAATCGTAGCCATATAAATCTTACGATTTTCTCTACTATTGCTTTACAATTATAATTGATGGGGGAAATATTCACAAAGTTGAGTACATCGCCTCAGCAATTATCTCGCTGCAACTCTAGATAATCCTGATTGCCCATTATATGATCGGCATGCAATCACATCGCCAGAATGTGAAAGTGAGCTCATTTTCAGGTCGCCACCAAACGAGGTAATTAACATCGCCAGACAATAGACCATCTCCATACGGACTCCATCTCCGCATGGATTCTGTCTCCATTGGGAAACTACCTCCGGAAGAGGTTCTTTCCATCACAACGCCCACAAATTGCGGGATGCCCTCCAGGTGTCAGATCTCCCAATTAATTCTCCGATATCTCTGGGATATAGTTCCATACTTAGCCGCTTGAGGATCATGCCATAGTTTCCTAACATGGAACTCCAATTCCCAACTATATAAAGGTCGCTCCCCCACCATTATGAGGTACATGATTTAACTATGGCAGAGACTAAGCTCTGCTTTCCCATTGTTTAGCTTATATTCGCACGCCGGAGGAATTTTGAGCGGCCTCGCCCCCGCCGGTAACGTTTGTTCATTGTTGCGCAAGTCGCTCTAGTCTTTTCCGAGGTCACCACCTCGCCATCCAGAGCAACTTGACTGTTAGTTGCTTGCCCCAGATTTTTACCACAACAGTTTGACGCCATTTGTGGGAACGACAGTTCCCAACTTTCTATGGACCTGCGTAGCCATTTATTGCCTAGACCAAGTGTCAGCAGTCCTTTGGACAACAAAGCTCATCCGGTGGCCAATACCAGTCAGACTCCAGATTTAAAAGGTCTTCATCGTGAGATACACGATATGGCCGAACAGATGAGAGTCATGAACGAGAATAACGCCCGTTTATTGCAGCTCCTCGCATCTAACCCGCCGTAGATTCCTTCAATCCCCGCTTTAGAAAATAACCCTCCTCACCCACCTCATCGATCTAGCAACGAAGTATCCTAACGTCATCATAGCACCGGTCAAGCTGGGCGACACCGATCTCCCACACCTCATCCTCGACGTGAAAGGAGTGCCTCATCAGAGTCCCTATCTAACCAAGCTCATGAAGTTGAAGGCGGGGAAGTCAGGAGAGGAAGATCTCCTCGTCGGAATGACCAGACACCTAGACGTCGAAGCATTTCCACCTCCCAAAAAATCTGGGACCTTGATGATCTCCTCGATGCCATCAATACGGGAACAGGTGCACCAGTGACAGTGTATACTTTGATCAGACAAACAGAGCCTCCATTCACGGAACGGATATTAAGGGCTAAAGTTTCCTCCAAGTTCAAGCTACCCAGTCAGCTCAAAACCTACGAGGGCAAAACAGATTCCATGGATCATTTAGATTTATACAAGAGCTTGATGTCGCTCTAGGGTTGTTCAGATGAGGTAATGTGCAAAGCATTTTCTGCCACATTAAAAGGGTCGGCGAGGTCATTGACTCGTTCGGAGACCTAAGTAAGCTTTTTACTACTCAGTCAGCTCAGAACCTACGAGGGCAAAACAGATCCCATGGATCATTTAGATTTATACAAGAGCTTGATGTCGCTCTAGGATTCTTCAGATGAGGTAATGTGCAAAGCATTTTCTGCCACATTAAAAGGGTCAGCGAGGTCATTGACTCGTTTGGCGACCTGAGTAAGCTTTTTGTCACCAACTTCATGAGTTGTAGAGTCCGGCAGAAGAACGCTTCTCATCTCTTCACCATTCACCAGAAGGAAATGAAAAGTTTGAAAGACTATGTAAATCGGTTCAACCAAGCCATCCTAGAAGTGGAGGATCCCAATGACAAGGTAGTAATTATGGCCATGATGAAAGGACTTCGCCCTGGTCACTATTTGACTCCTTCTCCAAAAATGTACCCGAAACCTTGTCGGTTCTCCAAAGCAAGGCTGACAAATATATCACCGCGAAAGAATTGGCCGAAGCAAAGCGGAGGCAATGAGGAAAAGACGATCAAAATAGGAAGGAGCCCGACACAAGGCAATCCAACTAAAGGGAGGAAATGAGGAACAAAAAGTACGATCGAGATTCAAGGCGGGCCAACGATAGGCATCCTCGTACTCCACCTCGCCTCCAGGAAATGATTTTTCCACCTCTCAACATTCCCATTGCCCAAGTACTCACTGAGATTAATCACGAAGAGTTTGTCAAATGGTCCAAAAAAATCAGGACCGATCCTCGGAAGAGGAACAAGAATAAGTATTGTGAGTTCCATCGAGACCACGGCCATAACACAGAAGACTGCTTCCATCTGAAGGAACAAATCGCCGACCTTATCAAGAGGAGATATCTGAGGGAATACGTAGCTGATCGGCCGCCTCCCCACTCTTCAGAAAGGAGATATGGCAACAACGGACCAACTACATGTGACATTCAGGTAATCCATGGTAGATTTGGATTTGGTGGATGTTCAAATTCTTCTAAAAAGAGGCATGCCAGGAGTGCCAGTGGGCAAGCTGAAGAAGAAGACTACAATCTCTCCTCGCCTGTCATTGATACCCACCCGCCTATCACCTTCAACAAGGATGATCTGAGAGGCCTACACCTTCCTCATGACTATGCTTTGGTCGTCTCAGCTGTCATCGCCAACTTCAATGTTCAACGGATCCTGGTCGACAATGGGAGTTCAGCGAATATCTTATTCAACTCAGCGCTTGAGAAGATAAAGATCGGACTGGACAAGCTCCACCCCTTCCATACTCTCCTAGTACGTTTTGGAGGAAATACGACACACTCACTTGGGTGGATCAAAGTTTCCAGTAACTTTGGGTATGGAGCCACTTCAGACCACCGTTTGGCAGGACTTCATCATCGTAGATTGCCCTTCACCTTACAACGTAATTCTAGGTTGCCCAACCTACCACTTTAAGATAAAAATTCCCCACTTCCACTGGGGTTGGCGAGGTAAGAGGTGATCAGAAAGTAGTGAGGCAGTGTTTCATTTCAGCCATAAAGACAGAAATCTCCACAAACCCAAATAACCAATAGCAATTAGAGATCGTCGATGCCGAGATGGAACCTCTGAGGGACGAGGTGGAACTGGTTCTCTTGGTGGATTCCCGAATAACCGAAAATACCAAACCCCTTGAGGAAGTCGCTCCAATCTCCATACACCCAGATTATTCGGATCGCCATGTTATGATTAGTACTAAACTAACCAACGAACTACGTTCCGCCTTGGTAGAATTCTTGAAGAAAAACTTTGACGTCTTCGCCTGGTCATAAATCGATGTCCCAGGCATTAACCCCCAAGTTTCCATGCATAAACTGTTCACCAATCCTGACTATCCCCCAGTTCGCCAAAAGCGAAGAAAATTCGCCCCTGAACGCCTAAAGGTCATCGAAGAAGAAGTGGCCAAGCTCGTTAAAGCTAACGTCATCAAGGAAGCCCATTATCCTGAGTGACTCGCCAATGTTGTCGTCTCCCCTAAAAAGGAAAGGAAGTGAAGAGTGTGCATTGACTTCATTGACCTCAACAAAACATGCCCCAAGGATAGTTTTTCTTTGCCAAAAATTAATCTGATAGTTGATGCCATATCCAAACACGAGCTCCTGAGCTTTATGGACGCCTTCTCTGGTTGTCACCAAATCAGAATGTTCCCCCCGACGTGGAAAAGACCTCTTTCATTACAGAACAAGGATTGTATTGCTACAAAGTCATGTCATTTGGCTTAAAAAATGCTGGAGTGACGTACCAGAGATTGGTGAATAAAATATTCAAGGAACTGATCGAGAAAACAATGGAAGTATATATTGATGACATGCTAGTCAAAAGCCTCCAAGCAAGCGACCACATCTCCCATTTGGAGGAAGTGTTTGGCATCCTACAGAAATACCAGATGATGTTAAATCCTTCTAAATGTATTTTTGGGGTGTATCGTTAGGCAAATTCCTTGGATTTTTAGTCACCAAATGCGGAATTGAGGCAAACCCAGATCAGATTCATACCTTTCTCGACATGAGTTCGCCCAGGAATATCCACAAGGTACAGTAATTGACTAGGCGAGTTGCTACCCTTAACAAATTCGTCTCCAAATCAGCCGACAAGTGTCTCCCATTCTTTCCAATCTTGAGAAAAAATCAAACCTTCTAGTGGAACGAGAAATCGTAGACAACATTTCAACAACTTAAGGAATCTCTCGGCTCGCCACCATTACTTACTGTTCTGCTTACGGGCGAGGAATTATTCGTATATCTCTCCATCTCGCCAACACCAATAAGTGTTGTGCTGATCTAAAAAGAAAACGGGGTTCAGAAATCGATATATTATGTCAGCAAAGTCCTAATGGGAGCTGAGACCAGATATCTGAAAATTGAGAAGCTCGCTTATGCCCTTCTTATCGCCGCCAAAAAACTTCGCCACTATTTCCAAACACATCCTATTGCTGTGATAACTGATCAACCAATAAAACAAATTCTCCAACGACCTAAAACCTCAAGAAGACTCCTCAAATGATCCATTGAGCTCAGTGAATTTCACATCAATTACAGGCCAAGAATAGCAATCAAAGGCCAGGCCTTAGCTGATTTTGTTGCTGAATTCACATATAACATCGCCTAGGAACCCGAGGAGAGCATCCCCGAGATGGAGACTACAGAACAACCAAACCCAGATGAGGACTTCGCCAGATGAAAATTATTCGTAGATGAATCGTCAAATCAGCACGGATGTGGTGCAAGACTTGTTCTGAAAACCATCGGGCGAGCACATGGAATATGCCATCCGTATATGGTTCAACGCCACCAATAAAAAAGCTGAGTATTAAGCTCTTCTAGCCGGACTCAGAGTTGAAATTGATTTTGGAGTAGATTCTCTAGACGTCTTCAGTGATTCCCAATTGGTGGTGAACCAAGTCCAAGGAGACTACCTCACTAAGGATACAAGAATGGTGGCCTACCTAGATGAGGTGAAGGCTATGTCAGAAAAGATAAAAGATTTCAAAATTCACTAAATCCCTAGAGAAGAAAACAAGAAAGCCGATGCTTTGGCTAACCTCACCTCAGCTTTTGACTTCATCTCAGAAAGGAACATAAGCATAGAATTCTTAGCCAATCCAAGTATTGAGGTCGCCAAATCAATCTATCCAACACACTTCGGACCAACATGGATGGATGACATTATTACATATCTCTAGACAAGAATATTACCACAAGACAAGCTACAAGCTCGCCGGATCCAGTATAGGTCAGTCAAATTTTGCATCCTCAATGGAATCTTATACAAGAGGTCTTTTTCTGGTCCTCTCCTAAAATGTCTCCGACTTGAAGAGACAGATTACGTCATGAGGGAAATTCATGAAGGTATCGGTGGAAATCATTCACGAGCAAGATTGCTTGTAAGAAAGGCAATTAGACAAGGCTACTCTTGACCTCAAATAGAGCATGATGCAACGACATACACGAAGAAGTGTGACAAGTGCTAGAGATTTGCCCCGGTGAATCACCTTTCTTACACCGAGTTGGTGCCAGTAACTAGCCCATGGCCATTCGCCTAATGGGGAGTTGATATACTCGGGCCATTGCCTAAAACTCCATTGTAAAGAAAGTTCTTGATCGTCGCCATCGACTATTTCACCAAGTGGATAGAAGTAGAACCTCTTGCCAAGATCACTTAGAAAAACAAGAGAAATTTCATATGAAAGAGCATCATATGCTGATTCAGAATTCCAAAGGTTCTCATCTCGGACAATGCCAGACAATTCGACAACGATGGGTTCAAACAGTTTTGTTCGGATCTCGCCATCTCGCACCATTTCTCTTCGCTCGGACATTCCCAAGCAAATATCCAGGTAGAGGTTACTAAAAGAACCATCTTGAGGAACTTAAAAACAAGGCTAGAAAAATCCAAAGGGGAATTGGTAGAAGACCTGCCGAGCATAATCTGGGCCTATCACACGATGAATAGTATCCCAACGGGAGAGACACCTTACTCTATGGTCTATGGAACAAAATCAGTTATACCTGTCGAGATCGTAATGCCAAGCTTCAAAACCTCAAATTTCAACAGGGAGAACAATGAAACCGAACTAAGACTCAATCTTGATCTCCTTGATGAAAGGAGGGAGAGGGCTGAAATACACCAAGCAGCTTATAAACACCAAGTTGCCAAATACTACAACCAGAGGGTTAAGCACAGATCTTTTCTACCAGGCAATCTAGTCCTACGAAAGGTCACACTGTCTACAAAGGAACCAAACATAGGGAAGCTCAGACCTATATGGGAAGGCCCTTACAAAGTTGTCAAGGTATCCCAACCAGGGACTTATTGGCTAGAAGACATGAACGAGAAGATACTCCCTCACCCCTGGAATGCCGAACACTTGAAGAAATACTACTAGTAAATTTTATGGTCGCCATGTTTTTTTCCCCGAATTTCTTGTAATAAATTGCCAATTTTAATAAAATTTCTCCAGTTTATTTTTATTGCCATCATATCACCAAGTGCAGGATTTATGTCGTCAATATCAAGATCGCCAATTCGTTACAAAACAACGAAGACATCTGGATCACCATATAGGATGTCGCCAAAATCAAGATCGTTAGTTTGTTACAAAACGACGGAGGCATCTTGATCGCCATATAGGATATTACTAATATCAAGCACGCCCATTCATCACGATATGATAAGGCGTCTTGGTCACCATTATAGATGTCATCGTTATCAAGAATACATTATCAAGAATCTTACTCGCTTTGAGAGCGTCATAAACCCATTGAAATTCCTATCGCCAGGGTCCTTGAAACACCCCAATTCGCTTGGTTAAGGTAAATTGACAGCTTGCCTAAACAAGCCAATTTATTAATTTGGTGTTTTCTCCTAAACAAAAAATTTTACCTCGCCATCTCTCGAGTTTGTGATCGCCAACACAAATTAAATTCTATGTTTGTTCGCCAGAGGGCTCTAATTTTATTTGGACATTTAAATTACATTCAAAGATTGAGATCGCCAATACCAGAATAAAATGGAAGTCTGAGCAACAGTATTGTCATTCATGAAAGGATAATACATCGCCATTACAAAAAAAAAAAAATTACAAATACTCAGGGCGGGGGAGAGCTAGTGCCTTTCCTTCCCTCATCCTCACCCTTCTTCTCTCCTTCGGCGACCTCGTCCTCCTCGGCTAACAGGTCGAGATCTAGGTTCGTGTCCTCCAAATTAATTGCCAGATTAGGATGATGGTGACAAAGCTGCCGTTTACAAAAGTCAAATCCTTCGCCAAAGTACTCAGAGGCAGCATTTTCGACCGCTCTCAGGAAATTCAACGAGGATTTGAATTCCTCCACAGCAGATGACTGAGCTTTATCGATCGCGTCTCGTAGCTCCACCACCAGCTCGCCCAACCTCTCTAACTTAACTATAAGGGAGTCCTAGTTGACCTTCATCTTCGCAAGCTCGTCGATAGCCTGCTGTTCTTGAGTGCGAGCCTCGGCTAACTGTTGTTCCAGGTCGCTGGAAATTTTTGAAGGCGAGAAACTTCGCTTTCTAGCAAAGCTGCCTGCGCTTGTTAAAGAGACACTTCCCCTATGGATTCCCTGCCTCGCACGGCTAGGGAAGATCCCAGAACAAAAGTCTACTATAAATATTCCTTTTTAGCTCGACTTGAATGAGGAACATTAGGGAAGAAAGGGTGTAGAATTGAGGTAGTACCTGGCCGAGGTGGTGGAAGAATTTTGTAGTTGTCTCATCCAAAGACATTTGCCTCACCTTCTCTTGGTCGGCCAGAGGAATCGCCCCTCGAAGAATCTTCTTGGCTATGGAGGGACTGCCGAGGATGGAAGCCTCAAGACCGAGGACAGTGCCCAGGCTAGGCAATCTTCCTCCCACTGGCCTCGGAGAAGGTGTGGCTCTTAAAAACGGTGCTTGGCCGGATCCGCCTTCCTTTCTTTTGGGCTTGGGCACGCTGGCGGCCTCCTTCCCTTTCGGGCTACCAGTTGTTTTGCTCCTTTTTCTGGGCAACCCAAATAGGTCATCCCGCAGACGCTTCTCGCCAATCGCTACCCCTTTTTCCAAGGCAGGCGTCGCCGTGGAACCCCCACTCTTTGATGTGATGACCTTTTTGCTAATCTTCTTAAGGTTAGTCCTTTGCGACATAGCTACACAATAATACACATATCAGCCAAGGAAAATCAGATACTTAAAATAGATGAGAGGCAATACCATTCAATTTGAGCTCGAGGGTTAACCCTAGGTCTGACCTGGATTCCAATGAGGAGTCCGAGCTTGATCTCAGAACGTTCGGTAAAGAATCTAAAATAAGGTCTCGAATTTTCCCTCCCGACCACCTTAGCAAGGTTAGTTCAGAGATATGGGCTAAAATCCTCTTTATATCCGACTTAAGGGTTCCTAAGTATTCAATTGATTCGTCTCGGGAGTGGCTGTCATGTTGATTATTTTCACCACGGGAAGGCAGGACTCACCCGCGTTGCCCGATAAACTTGGTGCTCTGCCTTCGGGGCATTCCTCGCCCTGAGTCCCGGAGACCATGGACCCAGGAGAAATGAAAACTCAACGAAAAGACTTCGACTCCAGAAGCACCGAAACTGAATATCTTCCTTGACTCTCAACCAAGCTAAAAATTATCTCAAAAAGTTGAGGTTCGTCTATGTATAGCCTAGGCGGATCGTTGCATTTTTTATCTGGAAGAAAATAAAATTGAATGATAAAACTCTCCGAGCAAATTTAAGGAAAACAAAAATAACTAGATGTGAAACTGACCT
>BRYF01000029.1:10657500-10660000 GCA_030159135.1 Actinidia polygama | reverse complement strand
ACTGTATAAAAAAGTATAATTGTCCATTTTTGTATACAAAATTGATTTCAATATATGGTTACCTTTAGCCGATTAACTTAATTTTTTCTATAGATGATGTACTTTGTGAATTCTAAGATGGCATTTAAATCAAGGTTTGGGAGAAGAAAAAGGGGGGAAAAATTTAAACGAGCCAAATACCTCAACAACTCCTTGATCAAAACACAGCCTTAAAAAACCACCCAAAAGAATTCAACTTTTTTTTTTATTAGTGTTTTCATAAACTCTTTTTCACAATTTATTCACTATATTTTTATGGGGTTAAAATTTTAATTTTTAACTTCTTAAATAAAAAAACAGTAGAAATGAGCAACAACAAGACTATTTGCTTAATTTTTTAGGGTGTGTTCATACTTGACAGCCTTATAAATTTGAACATTACAAAATAAATCTAAACAAATACAATAAAAAAAAAAAGACGAACAACAAATCTAACTTTTTAAAGTGTACATCCCGGTTCTCGATCTCGACCGGTCACCAGCCAAAGGAAATAAGACATTTACATAAAAAAATAAAATCAAACTCGTCTGTTTCCCAGGCAACTCACATCCTCATAACTTCTCTCTCCCTCCCCTACAGGCCGTTTGGCGGTAGGATTTGATTTGGGTGGATTTAGAATGAGGGAGGATTTGAAGATGGATTTGAAATGAGAGAGGATTTATAATAAGGTGGGGTCCACCTTTTAAGAATGGTGAATTTATAGTTTGGTGTTTGGATGTGTTTTGGAGAAGGGGAATTTGGAAGTTGGATATGAAAGAATAAAATGTCAAAAGACAAAATTGCCCTCACTTCATTAATTAGTTATTAATATTAAATATAATCTCGTTTAATTAGTTAAAATTTATATTAATTAATATTTAAATGATTAAAATAAAAACTTTAGCCTAAACCGGACAAAACAACGGATACATCCGACTCACAAGAGTTCAGAGTGAGACAGTCATATCAAAACTTTCTGAAACTATTTAAAGATAAGATCATCTTAGTTATAAAGCAAAATGGGTGTTTGATATGATCTTAATTCAAATTAGGAAAAATGATCAAAAGTATAACTTTGTTTGCAAGATCACCATCGAGTTTTATCAAGTTTTAATTTCAACGATAAAGTCCTATTTTAAAAAAATTTGGTATAACTAAGGTTAAGTTGTCATAAATATATATATTCTTTCAAGACTACCCTTTTTCAACAAAACATCAATTCAACTTTTGTAACCAATTCTAATTTACTTAATTCATTTTTCTTTGTAAAAATTAAGAAATTTTGATTTTTTTCTTATTATTGTTAAACCATGATTTACGCTTATATACCCAATTTTAACTTAATCAAACTTTTTTTTTTAGAATTATAACATACACTATTATGACAATTTGAACTTAGTTGAACCAAATTATTAAAAATAGAACCTGATTGTTCAAATTGAAACATAATAGAACTTAATGACAACATAACACACAAAATTATATTTATTGATCATTTTTCCTTTAAATTATGTAACATACGATCATGTCATCTCAAGCTGAACTTAAAAAACTCAAGTTATCTCAAGGATAAGAATATCTATTTGGAGATCAAAAGTTGAAAACATAGAAAGGCATAGGCCAGAATAGGGGACGAGAAAGGATAGGAGACGAGTTGGGAGAGAGTGATCTTTATATAAAAGCCATAAACAAAAGATTGAGAATAAAAAGTTCTAACAGCTTTCTGCTATGGAGCTTTGAGCATGGTTCCACTCGGTTGATATGTATTAACAAAAACAAAGTTATTAGAGCTATATAAACAACATATTTTAAACTAGTATTCCGTCAAAAAGATTACAACTTAAACACATTTATCTCCTTTTGGAAGAACTTCGTGTCGTTCGCCTTGTATCAGAACTAGGTACTAGATCTTGAGAGGAACCGGATCCAATAGTACCAGAATCAACGACTTCGGATGTTCGAAGCCTCTTTCTCGTGGAGGGTCCCAGAGGTGGCTTGTTCTGAGTGGGCCCATTTGCATCGTCTTCCTCTTCCTCGACAACTTCTGTTTTGTGTACCGGAAGTAGCCATGGAGTTCCACAACCGGAGCAAACGTTTTCAACCTACAATTCATCCATTTAGCAGTTTAATTTAATTTGTTGAGCTAATTTGTATGTTGAACATATGAGAAAATGTGAAGGTCGAGATGTACACCTTTCGCCCGGAAAATTTTCTCGTCAAACAATATTGATGAATTCTAATAGTGCAACCTTCATTTTGGCACAACTATGCCTGCTCAAATTAATTACAACGAGATATATCAGATTCAACAGCAGGGAAAAAAACACCTCCTAGGGTGTAGAAGCATCAAACAAAAGTAAATTGGTAGCTAAGCTATCAATTCAGAACCAAATACGCAAATGTAGCTTCTTCACTTTGTACACAATTCTATGATCCAAACACAACCTAAATTGGGCTGAATTTTTTTTCACCTTAATTCTAG
>BRYF01000029.1:10607500-10610000 GCA_030159135.1 Actinidia polygama | reverse complement strand
ATGAAATCATCCATGGTATTTTATGTTCATGCATTGATGTTATTCACTAAACTTTAGCTTACGTTTTCAAAAACAATTCCAGGTAGCCAATCAGAAGAGCTCTAGAAGAAGACGTCATATGGATTTAGTTTTGTGGTCTATAGGCATTACGTTATGTAGTAATGTACGGCCATGACATGTATAATTAATTTGGCTATAAAATGTATGTAAATAGTTGAACTTAGGCACAACTCTGTATACAGTATGGACATGACACTTTATTATTTTCAGTATGATTATGTTTTCGTAAAAGAAAAATTTATGTCATTTTAAATGATATTGCACAAGAGATCGACTAGAAGACAAGTAAGTTGGCCTTGGCGGCCAGCTGCCGGTCATCATGCGCCCACGATCCCCATAGGCCGGATTGCGGGGTGTGACATGGACTATAAAAGGGAACGAAGTCCTAATTCGTCATTTCACGCGACCATCCATCTTCTCCCTCACTCTTTCTCTCTCTAAAACTCCCTCAAAAAACCACGTTTCAACCCACGACTGCACGATTCCTCTCAAAAATGTCGATTAACCTCCATTTATCATCTAAATCTCTCTCTCTCTCTCTCTCTCTCACCATCTTAGTTCTTCAAAATGGCTCCAAAATCAACGAAATCTTCAAAATCGAAGAAGACGAGTTTGGCCCTAGTGGTGTCGACACCCGAGATGGCCGTAGCTCAGAAAAGGAAGGCCCAAGGAGAAATGGGCAAGGAAAAGGGGAAGAAAAAGAGGGGAGAATCTAGCACGACTCTTGTTCTAGAACGTGGCTTACTATATTTTGCCAAGGACAAAGCACAAGAAAGGTATAACATTGATTTTTCCCTTCGAAAAGTTTTGAATGGCCGATGGATAGGCTTTGATTTCTTTGATGCTCATAATTTCAAATATAGCACTAAAATCAACGATTTGGGATGGACCCCCAGGACCACTCTTTGAGATAATGTATATACTGATCTTGTTGCTCATTTTTACGCTAATGCCAAACTAGGACAAGATGGTAAAACCATAAAAAGTTATGTCAAAGGTGTTAAAATTGAATTGATTTGTGATGTGATAAGAAATATTTTGAGAATAGGGTTTGGTGGTAAAAAGAGTAGGAAAGAAGTAAAAAGGGAAGAACAATTGAAGATTCTCTATGGACACGCAGTCAATGCTAATGTGAAACCTAAGGCAAATATATTGTCCTTAGAATTAAGGTTGATTTACCATTTTATCTTCACCACATTGATTCTCAAGGTAGGAAAGTATGAATGCATATTAGATAGGGAGTTGTTCTTCTTATGGGCTTACATGATAAATTCAAGAATCGATTTGGCTATGTTCATACTAGATCAGATGCATAAGGCCACAGTTAAGAAGATCAGTCTGCCCTATGAAATGTTGTTGACGAAAATATTCAAAAATTTAAGATAGATTTGAATGATGAGACACTGCGTGTTCCTAAGGCTGTAAATGATAAATACAATGAGAAAAAATTAAAAACAATGGGATATTAATTAAGGGATAACAAATGGACCCCTAAATCAACCAAGAAAATGAAAAAAGGGAGCAGCTTGAAAAGAAAAGCACCCTTAGAAAGTGAGGGTGGAAAGAAAACATTGGAACCAGAATTTGGGGGATTCGAGATGGAAATGCGCATTTTTATAGCTCAAATATCTGAATCAATGCAAACATTGCATAAAAAGGTAGATAATATGGCATTCTAACTCGTATTTATCGAAAGAAAGTTAAGGGAATTGACTAAGGAGCGCGAAAAGGATCCCCATGGGAGAAAGTGAAAGTGAAGAAGAAGAAGAAGAAGAAGAGGAAGAGGAAGAGGAAGAAAATGAGGAAGAAGGAAATGAAGGAAAAGAAGCTAAGAAAAAACAAGAACAAGAGGCTGAGAAAGAAAAGGAAGAAGAGGTAGAGAACGAAAGGGGAGAATGGATTGATCAAGAAAAGGAAAAGAGCAACGATGATAATTTTTCTGAGACCAAATCAAACACTTCGCCTGGTCCCACTCGCAAAACGGGTCACGAATACTCATTAAGAATCAGAGAAGTAAGATCGAAGTCCTCAAATACTGCGGAGACTGCTCTTGAGTTGACCCCCTTTTCTACTCCATCACCTATCACTCCTGTGCACGAATCGTCACCCAAAACCACGCCACCTCCATCTCCTCACTAATTTGCTTTTATAATCCTTTGGATAATGTTTTGGATATCAAAGTGTGTTTTATCATCCTAGTTTTAAGTTTTATATGGCTTTAATGCTTTGAATATTACGACTTATAGTTTGATCTTACAATTTGAAAGTTGATAGATTCCATTGGATGAGATATATTGATTCTTTGCTACTTTATATGTTGATAGGGAAAACATACATTCCTCAAGAAAAGGAGATTAGTTTATCATTATAATTTGTCATAATTTTACACTGCCATATGTTGGATTGACGGATCCTTTTTAATTGATTGATAAAAAGGGGG
>BRYF01000029.1:10567500-10570000 GCA_030159135.1 Actinidia polygama | reverse complement strand
GAGTCTCATCTCCTGTCATATGCCTTGAGCCCTCACTATTTAAGTACCAATGATTTTTTATAGATTTAACTTGAAAGCACACCTATAAAAAAATTTATTTCACTTTAGGTACCCAAATCATCTTGGGTCCTTGGGGGTTAGTCCTAAATGATCTTCTTGGGATCCATGCATTCCTAGGAACATTTGATTTTGGTATTACATAACATCTACTAGCAATGTGTCCTATATTAGGACAACAAAAGCAAGAAATTTGTTTCTTTTCACCTGAATAGTAGGATGTAGTTTTTGAAAACGTTTTTCTCTCAAACGGATTGAAACAAATTCCCGCTTTATCGAGTGAATATTTTTTTTTCCAATGATGGCATCCAATTTATTTTTTTCCATCTACACATTTGTAGAGAGTTATTTCTAAATATTTAACCTTATCATTCAAGGTTTGTCTTTCCTTTAGAATTTCTTTTGAAGAAATATTTTTCTTAGCCTTTTCTTTCAAAATATGAACTTGATTTTTCAAATCATTACTTTCCTTTTGTAAGTCCTCATTTTCTTTGAAAGAGTGTCAATCATCTTTTTAAGTAAACTATTTTTGATTCCTATCTTTTTGAATTTACTCATTAATTCATCAAAAGTATCTTGTAGTTCATTAAATGTAATTTGAGATGAGTTTGAATTTGATACCTCATCTTTATGCTCATGAGTCATAAGACAAAGATTTACAATTTCTTTGGGTTCGGCTTTATCTTCGAAGCCGGATTCTTCGTCATCGCTCCATGTCATGGCTGTCATTGCTCTTTTCTATTTTTTTTTCTTCTCTTTCTTCTTGAGCATAAGACAATTGGCTTTCATATGTCCTGGCTTCTTGCACTCATTGCATATGATAGTTGCATCTTTGCTAGACTCTCTTTTGCCATCATTTTGTCTATCTCCTCTCCATTTCTTTCTCATGAAGCATTTGAATTTTTGAGTGATGAGAGTCATTTCTCTATCAGCTTCTTCATTTGTCGATTCATCTTTTTCTTTAGTGGATTTGAATGCCATTATCTTTTTCTTTCGTTTCTCATCATCTTGAGCATGTTATTTTTTTGTGAGCTCATAGGTCATGAGAGATCCCAAAGATTCATCAAGAGCTATTGTATTGAGGTCCTTTGCTTTTTGAATTGTCGTGACCTTTGCTTCCCAAGCCTTTGGTAATGACCTCAAGATTTTTCTCACCTGCTCATTATTAGGATAAACCTTTCCAAGAAACTTCAAGCCATTAATAATATCGGTGAATCTTGTAAACATTTCGGTAATTGATTCATCCGATTTCATTTTGAATAATTCATAGTTCTGAACCAAAATATTAATTTTAAACTCTTTCACTTGACTAGTACCCTCATGTGTTACATCTAATTATCTCATATTTCTTTAGTTGATTCGCAAGTAGAAATTCTATTATATTCATTTGAGTCTATTGCGCAATATAAAATGTTCATAGTCTTGGCATTTGATTGTAACATTTTTAGGTCATTTTGATCCCAAGTAGATTTGGGTTTAGGTTCATCTTTTTCTTCTACTTTTATGGTTGAAATTTTAGGACCATAAACTATAATTTTCCACAATTCGTTATCTACGGATTGAACATATATTCTCATTCTATTTTTTCAGTAGTTATAATTTTTGTCATTGAACATAGGTAGTCTATTTGTGGATTGACCCACACCAAGAGAGTTTACAAAGTTGGTTTCCATGGTTCTCTTCCTAGGATGTTAAGCCTTAATAGTAATACTAGCTTTGATACCAATTGTTGGCCCTATAGAAAACCTAATTGGGGTTTTTCAAATTTAGTTGCTAATTACGATTAGTTAAAATTAATCTAATCACAATAATGATAAATCTTATTTGTATATAATCTAATAGATGTAAATATAAAGTAAAAGCAATATTAAGAGAGAGCATACCAAGATTTACCGAGGTTCGATCACAACGTGTGATCTACGTCCTCCCAAGACCTCCGCAAGATCTTCTTTCACTACTTGTAATCGACTATTACAATGTGGAAGGCTGATTTCCAAGTGCTTAGTTCACTTTTACAACAAGAACTTATCATCAAGTTCTTTCAAGAGGTTTTGTCCAAGACTCTCTCAATCTTCTAAGTGATTTTGTCCAAGTCTAACTTAATTACAAGGAAAGGATTAGATGAAAGTATTACAAGTGAAAACAAACTCTATCAATAAAGTAAATATGAGTTGAATTAAACAAACAATGCTAACTCAAGAAGATAAAAAGAATTTTTAAGATATCTTGACTTTTTGGCTTTGTAGATGATCAATCAATGCAATATGATATATCTTCTCTTTTGTTAAATACCCCAAGAGACTTGTATTTAGTGGCTTGACGAATAGTGAGCCGTTGGTGGTAGTTGTGGAGCATTTAATGCTATTTTAAACAATTCTGTGTTCAAAAATATTACCGTTAGGTGTCGACACCTTCTGGGTTCCAAGTGTCGACACTTCATTTT
>BRYF01000029.1:10560000-10562500 GCA_030159135.1 Actinidia polygama | reverse complement strand
AGGTTTAGACCGTTCGAACGTTAGTTTTTGATGTTCGAACATTAAGACAAAAATGGAAATGTTTAGCTCTCGGCATTATCGAACTGTAGGCAGAGGGTTTGAACGTTAGGGTTTATGAACAGTCACCATTCGAACGCTAAAAATGTGCTAAAAAGTTGCATTCAAATGTTAAGGCAAAAATGCCCAGATCATTCGAACGCTGTTCTTGGGCATTTGAACATTAGTTGCGTATCAGCAGCAGAATGGCTACTGATTTTTATCAAAATTCTTATAAATTCAACTCCAAACTTCTTCAAGTTTCTAAGGCTTAATCCTATTCTAAGAAAAAGAACAATAGTTCAGCATAAAGGGAAAAGGACCATTGGAATACTAGGGATCTAGGATTTAGAAATTCAAAACCCTAATTATAAGATTTTGGGGTTTTCCAAACAAGGCATTTAATTCTTTTGAAAGAGCTTTCTAGTCTTCAATATACATTAATTGGGACTCAAAGGAGTTCCTCCATCTCATCATTACACCTCCTAGTGGCATCTAAGGCAAGACCCAAAATTCTTCAACTCATACATGTTCATATAATTAAATTTTTGTACCTCCTCAAGCTTGGTATAGCTTTCAATGGCTTCCTTAGGATTGAATTTGGGCTTTCTCTCCAAATTTATTTTTTCTTTCTTCTTCTTCCTTTCTTTTTCTCCTTCTCCTCGCTCTCTCTCTTTCTACGAATTGTACAAGTGTGGGTATGTTTGTGTTTGGAAGATACACATGGAATTTAATCCCATGTGCTCACCTCTATGCCTTCTTGGTGTAACCTTGCTCCTAATTAGTTAATTTGACCCTTATTGATTACTTGGACCGCTTTGACCCTAAATTAAAATAAAACTATTTATGTTAATTAAATTGCAAGTCTTAATTTAAGAAATAATGAGTATTCACTGGTTCGGGGTATTACATTCTCCCCTCCTTATAAAAATTTGTCCTCAGTATTAGCTAACGCCGTAATCAACATTGTTCACTCATACATATTCCGTATTCAACCTAGGATCTTTTTACGCTTTCGTCGCACACTCTGATAAACTTCTTCATGTCGTCGTGTTTACTTTATGATTCGTTATTACGTTGATCGTAGGATTAACCCGTCGTTGCGACTGCCTCCACTGTCCTCTCAGTTTAGGCAACCTACAACATAGTATCCTGGTTGATACCATGGTAATGAAGGTTAAATAGGAATAATGATAATGCGAATAGAACCAAACGTACCTCAACTTATTACAACGCTCACTCGAATAGAAATGGATAATGCTTTCTAATTTATCTTCTCGTTCCCAAGTTAATTCCTCCTATGTGTGGTTCTGCCATAGAACTCGTACTAATAAAATGATTTTGTTCCTAAGAACTTGGTCGCGACGATCCACAATTTTGATTGGTTTCTCGACATAGCTTGTCTTCACTCACCTCCAAATGAGAGTGACTAATCACATGCAAAGGATCGTGAACATACTTTCGTAGCATTGAGACGTGAAAAACGTCATGAACGTGCAGAAGCTCAGGTGGAAGAGCAATCCAATAGGCAACGGTTCCAATTCATTAAAGAATTTAGAACGGTCCTATGTATCTCGGTTTCAGCTTTCCCTTCTTGCCAAAATGACTTATCCCCTTGAAAGGAGATATCTTCAAGAATACATGGTCATCTTCCTCAAATTCTAACTCTCGTCTCTGAATATATGTATAGCTCTTTTGGCGACTCTAGGTGGTTTGAAGTCTCTGTTGAATCATTTTAATCTTGTCGGTTGTTAATTGGATAATCTCTGAGCCTAACATATGTGCGATCTATATTTTCTTCCATAAAGTGATTCATACGGAGTCATTGTGATGCTCGCATGAAAATTGTTGTTGTAAGTGAACTCCGCTAGTGGCAAATGTGCTTCCCAATTTCCTTGAAAGTCGAGAATACATAAGCGTAGTATATCCTCTAAGGTCTGAATGGTTCTCTCTAACTGACCGTTCGTTTGTGGATCGAAGGCAGTGCTAAAATTTAGCTCAGTGCCTAAGGCTCATTGTAAGCTTTTTCAAAACTTTGACGTAAACATTGGATCTCGATCCGACACTATTGAAACTGGCGTTTCATGAAGTCGAATAATTTCCGCAATGTAAAGATTTGTGTACTTCGATAATGAATAAGTAGTCTTCACTGGTAAAAAATGCGTTGACTTGGTGAGACAGTCTACAATGACCCAAAGGGCATGACATCCTCGTGGCGAATTCGGTAAACCAACAACGAAATCCATAGTAATATGCTCCCATTTCCATTCCAGTATCGGTAGCGATTGTAGTAATCCCATCAGTCTTTCATGTTCGGATTTGATTTGTTGACATTGTAAGCATTGCAACACGAATTTTGCTATCTCTTTCTTCATTCCCAGCCACCAAAATGTTTCCTTCAAGTCCTAGTACATTTTCGTTCCTCCTGGGTGTATCGTGAACTTCGTATTGTGGGCTTCCTCTA
>BRYF01000029.1:10535000-10540000 GCA_030159135.1 Actinidia polygama | reverse complement strand
GCTACCCTGGTGTTGCAGTGTTCCTAGTTGTTCTGGAGCTGGGTTTGGGCAGATGTTGGGGTTATACTATGCCCTTGATGTTTTTTGTTTGTATTGCTTTTGGCTAACTGATTTAGGTTTTAAGCCTTTTGTTAATTCCTTGTTTGGCCGTTTCTATTCTCAGTTGGGGTTAGCTAGGATTGTGGCTTGTCCTCATCTCAAATGCTTGAGTGCCTTGAGGGGTTAACAGTGCCCTTGCTTTACTTATTTCTAGTGGGGTCGGGCAGTGGCGGACGCAGAATTTTCACCGAGGGGAGCCAAATTATACATTTTCAATAGATCTTTCAAAAAAAAATTTAGGAGGGGTCAACTTTAGCAAAATAGTCAAAACTAACAGAAAATATATAAAAAATTAAAACAAAATTTCTTTTTTTGGTTTTTCAAGGATTGTGCCCTTCTTTAGACCGCCCCTGGGGCTAGGCTGTGGATGCTCAATTGGGCTTGAAAGTCTAAATCAGTCGAGGTGTATATGATTTTTTGCGTTATGTTTCCCCTTCCTAGAGGTTGTTCAAGAATTTGCTTTGCCTATCCATAGATGTGCATGGAATAATATATATTATATACTAAGCAAATGTAAAGTAGTATCACGGAACATGAAATTATTTTTTTTCCTTAGCACAATTTTCTCATCAACACTTCTCCTTTATTTTAATCTCATATTAGTGGAATAGAAGGATTGAAGCTAAAAGTCCTCCTATTTAATGCCTTTTAATTTACTTTTTTGTTTAAACTATGAGTTTCTCCTTCGCCTTAATCCCACGACAATGAAGAGGAAGGATTGAAGCCTAAGGGCTCTTATTTAATGCCTCCTAATTTACTATTTTGTTTAAAACGTGAACAAAATACAAGTATTAATATGTACTAACGGTTTTGTCTAGTTTAAGATTGTCGATTTAACGGTCGAACCGTGATGTCAAACTTGTGTACAGTATTATTAAATATATCACAAGATGAAGTATTGCAATTACTAGAAAACTATTTTTCTTATATATTTTTTAAAAAAGTTTTTTTACTTTTTTACGTACAAGAATATTATAAAATTTAAACTTATAGTTGGTTAATACAAATTTTATTTGGGCTCTTTAGTTTTATAAGGGGAGCTAAATTTAACAGCTAGCTACTTCTCAGTAGTGTGCATGATTATAAACAATTTTAAAAAAAATTGAGAAAAAAAAAGATACTTATAGCAACAAAATTTGTGCTCAATATATCTTATTTATGGAAGGTTAAAAAACTATATTTGTATAGCCATAGTTCATCATTTTAATTTTGCATCGTTGGAAAGGAAATATTAATTTTTTTGCAAATAAGACGTCCAAACTCATTACTAAATTAAGTTATTAGAATTAACGATTAATATCTCCTGTATGTAAATCTCATTTTCACACATATCTCGTTTCTCTAAATAACTTAGGGAATATCATCTCATAATGTAAAAGAACAACATCCAATGGATGATAATGTGTTGGGTTTTGTATGCCCACATGTCCAAATAATTATTATTTTGAATGAGAAGTCATTTTATCATATATTAGATTTTGTTCTTTTTATATCATGAGATGATATGTCTCCAAATTATCTAGAAATACGATACATGCGCGGAAATGAGATTTACATACGGGAGATATTAATCGTTGATTCTAATAACTTTATTTTGTTTTTAATCGATGATGAATTTGGACATCTCATCTGCGAAGACTATAATACTCTTAACCTCTATAAGATAGGATGATTTATCTCAACCATTAGAGTAGCTGACTCTGGGTTAAAATATTGGAGTATTTGGAATACATTGAACTAGGTCATCTTAAGAAGTATATCATATAAAATTGTCATTTTTATGATGAAACTCTTACATTTGCTATTAACAATTGACTCTTAATCTTGAGAGAATTGTAAACTAAATTTTTTGACATTGCTCACTTTAATTTACCAATAAGTGAGGCTCATTGGGCCAACACCTCGATATCTTGAGTAGTCATTGTTAGGTTTATGGGAACAATTATTCAAACAATTATTCTCAAGATTAAATCTTACTCTTTTCTAAGAGAGAGAGAGAGGGTATCACTTATGAGTTAATTCATTTATTTAATCATTGAAATCCGGATCCGGTCTCTTTGGTAAATTGTTTATCGAAATAAAGATTTATTATTTTAGTGACTAAATGAGAAATGAATTATGTATCATAAGAGTTGAAAATAATTATGATTTGGTTGATAGTTATTTAATTCAACCCTAATTATTGATATCTATGAAAAGGGGTTTTAATTCCGGTATTAAAATAACGATGAGGGTATTTTAATTTTTTTATTTTAGAGTGCAATTCAAATTATTTTAGTGAAATTAATTTGGATTAATTAAATTACTAAATTAAGTTATGATATAATTAGGAGATTTAGTAATTTAATTGGAGTCAAATTAGGGCTCTAAGATTTTTATCCTTACCCTAGTTGGAGACCAAGCCTATATATATGTACGTAGGGTTGTCAATCCTTAGAAAGATTTTTTTGCAGAATTTTGAGAGAAGATTTGGGAGTCCACACTTCAGAAGGATTGGTTAAGTTTTAGAAAAAATGAGAGAAGATCAAAGGGTCTAGATAGAAAAATAAAGTCCTAAAGTGTTTAGGACTAGGATTTTGTGAAAAATAGGAAATCAAGCAACCTGCAACAACAACCTGAGTAACTACTTGTTGAACCTTTTCATCAACCGGTTGAACGCAAACGTGGTAAGACTGCAGCTGTAGGAATCCAAAGGCGCAACAAGGCAGCATCAGAAGGAACCCGCAAGCTCGACAAAGGCATCTAGGGTTTCAACCTTGAATTCCTCTTCAAGGTATTCCGAACCCTCTCTTGATCAATGTTATACGATTTACATGACTTTAAGATCTTAAAAAAAAAACAATTACTATTCCGTTTGCGGGATACGTATGTGATTAGTCACTATCCTTTGGAACTGAGCGAAGACATGAGCTATGTCGAGAAACTGATCAAAATTGTGGATTGCCGCGACCAAGTTCTTCGGAACAAAGTTATTCCCTTAGTACTAGTTTTATGGCAGAATCATACGTGGGAAGAATCGACTTGGGAACGAGAAAATGAGATGCGAGAGCGTTATCCGTTTCTTTTTGAATGAACGATTGTAATAAGTTGAGGTACGTTTAATTCTATTTCACATTATTAGTGTTCCTATTTAATTCTCATTTCCATTGGTAATTTTATTGGTCCAAGAAAATCGGAGAAGGCCGATTGGTCTTCGATAGTATCAATCAGGGGAAAACCCTGTTGTAGGCTGCCCAGACTGAGAGGGCAGTTAAGGCAGTCGCAACGGGTTAAACCCCCATCAGATACATTAATTATCATGAATTAGACATTCGATGATGCAAAAAATTTTATCAGAGTGCATAGCGAAAGCATGATGGCGTTAGCCAAGTGTGAGGACAAACTTATCGTAAGGGGGGAGAATGTAACACCCCGAATTCGTAAATTCCATTAATAAAATATGTTATAACGTGTACAATGATTAGGGTATATTATTAGAAATTAGAGACCAAAGAGAACCATTTGAAATGAGCAATCTTAAAAACCTTAAGACTTTTAAGTTTTTGCCCAGTTTGAACGCCAGAATGAGCGTTCGAACGATCATACCAAAGCCTTCTTAGTGTTTGAACTCCAAAATGAACGCCAATATGAACGTTCGAACGGTAAGGCCAAAATGTGAATGTCAAACTCACGGGGATATCGAACTGTGAGTAGGGCGTTCGAACGCTGCCCAACTAAAATCCTTCCTAGAGTTCGAACGGGGCGTTCAAACGCAGGGCCAAAATCCTTTTTATTGTTCGAACGCTATAAAGCAGTGTTCGAACGGTCACTGCAGATAATGAAAAATAAAAAAGGGAACACCAGACTTATAGTGGGGGAATCCACATGGAATAATTTCTCATGTGTCTTAGCAAAAATATACATGCATACAAACACTTCCTCCACCACACACATACACACCCGAAGGAAGAGGGAGAGAAAGAGGAAAGAAAAGAAAGAAAAGAGACGAAATGAGAAAGGAAGGAAGAAGAAGAGAGAGAGAAGAGATTGAAAATCTACATCCAAATCAAGAAAAGCCATTTAAGAACTTGGGAAAGCTTTGGAAGAAGGTAAGAAATCCAAATCCTTATGAGTTCAAGTGTGTAAATGTATAATAAATTTTCCCTTGAATCTCAAACGAGTTAAATAACATGTTTTTGGATTCAAATCAAATTGGAATGGGAAAGGGGAGTTAGAAAACCCCAAAAGTTTTATAGTTAGGGTTTTAATTTGATTTTAAAGTTAGATCTAGCATGCTAAGGTTCAAATTAATGGTTGAAATTGAGTTATTGTAGTCCCCTTAACTTATATTTAGTATCCTAGAAGCCTCCTAAAGATTTGAGAAGGTTTGATTGAGTTTTGGTAGAGATTTCAAAGTCTAGTTACTGTTTTTGTTGTTGAATGCAGGGAACGTTCGAACGCCCAAGAACAACGTTCGAACGATCACTGTACATAAGTCTAACGTTCGAACACCAAAAACCAGCGTTCGAACAGTGCACGACATTTAGCCTTAGCGTTCGAACGCCACTTGTAGAACACTTTTGAGCGTTCGAACGGTCAGCCACTTTTAGCTTTAGCGTTCGAACGCCAATTAAAACGTTCGAACGCCAAGCCTAATTTTGGTCAATTTCAACCTTTTTGCTTAAAGCCTTAGAGCAATGTCCACGGTATATTAGACACTCAATCAACTTAGATAGAGTCTTTAGATTATGATTAAAAGGGATTAACCTAGAATGAGAGTACCTAAAGTCTAATTAAGAGTTGTCTTAGTTTAAAGTTGTTACCATCGAACATAGTATTGATGTTTTATGCCTTAAATGTAGGAACGCCAAGTCTAGCACTCAACCAAGGAAACCCAAGTGAGTAACACGATGCCATAAACA
>BRYF01000029.1:10522500-10527500 GCA_030159135.1 Actinidia polygama | reverse complement strand
AAAGGGAAAATTAAAACCGAGATACACTGGACCATTCCAAGTTCTTCAACGAATTTGAGTTGTTGCCTATCGTATGACTCTTCCACCAAAGCTCTCTCACGTTCACAACTCTTTCATGTCTCAATGTTGCGGAAGTACGTTCACGACCCCACGCATGTGATTAGTCACTATCCTTTGAAAGTGAGCGAAGACATGAGCTATATCAAGAAACCGATTGAAATTATAGATCGTCGCGACCAAGTTCTTCGGAACAAAGTCATGCCCTTAGTACAAGTTTTATGGCAGAATCATACGTGGGAAGAATCGACTTGGGAATGAGAAAATGAGATGCGTTAGCATTATTTATTTCTTTTTGAATGAATGATTGTAATAAGTTGAGGTACGTTTAATTCTATTTCACATTATCAGTGTTCCTATTTAATTTTCATTTCCATTGGTAATTTCATATGTCCAAGAAAATCGGAGAAGGCCGATTGGTCTTGGACAGTATCGATTCGGGAAAAACCATGTTATAGGCTGCCCAGACTGAGAAAGCAGTTAAGGCAGTCGCAACGGGTTAAACCCCCATCAGATTCATTAATTATCATGAATTAGATATTCGATGACGCGAAGAATTTTATTAGAGTGCGCAGCGAAATCATGATGGCGTTAGCCAAGTTTGAGGATAAACTTATTGTAAGGGGGGAGAATGTAACACCCCAAATTCGTAAATTCCATTAATAAAATATATTATGACGTGTACAATGATTATGGTAAATTATTAAAAATTAGAGACCAAAGAGAACCATTTGAAATGAGCAATCTTCAAAACCTTAAGACTTTAAGTTTTTGCCTAGTTTTCTTCTTAGCGTTCGAATGCTAGAATGAGCGTTCGAACGGTTATACCAAAGCCTTCTTATCGTTTGAACTCCAAAATGAACGTCAATATGAACGTTCGAATGGTAAGGCCAAAATGCGAATGTCAAGCTCACGAGGATATCGGGAAGCCACTTGGGATAATTTCTCATGTGCCTCTGCAAAAATATACATGCATACAAACACTTCCTCCACCACACACATACACACCCGAAGGGAGAGGGAGAGAAAGAGGAAAGAAAAGAAAGAGAAAAGAGAATAAAGGAGAGAGGAAGGAAGAAGAGAGAGAGAGAATAGATTGGAAATCTACATCCAAGTCAAGAGAACCATTTAAGAACGTGGAAAAGCTTTGGAAGAAGATAAGAAATCCAAATCCTTATGAGTTCAAGTGTGTAAATGTATAATAATTTTAGAAGACTCCCTTGAATCTCAAACGACTTAAATAACATGTTTTTGGATTCAAATCAAGTGGAATGGAAAGAGGGTTTGGAAAACCCTAAAAGTTTTATAGTTAGGGTTTTAACTTAATTTTAAAGTTAGATCTAGCATGCCAAGGTTCAAATTAATGGTTGAAATTGAGTTATTGTAGTCCCATTAAGTTATATTTAGTATCCTAGAAGCCTCCTAAAGATTTGAGAAGATTTGATTGAGTTTTGGTAGAGATTTCAAAGCCTAGTTACGGTTTTTGTTGTTGATTGCAGGGAACGTTCGAACGCCCAAGAACAGCGTCCAAACGGTGACTATAAATTCTAACTGGTAGATTTGATATTATGACTATAAATTCAACCTTGGAGTTGTGGAAAATATATGGAAGTGCTATATTCTCTCTTCACTCTTGCATTCCAATCTTTAACACTTTAATACTCTCTCAAAATTGGATTTGTATCGTCATCAAGAGCGAAAATACCTTAGTGATCTTACTTTGTATTTATTCATACACTTAGGGTTGCTTGTGAGCTTTTATTTCTATATCTTTTACTCATTTGAGAGAATTGCCTTTTGTGATTAATTGTACTCTAAGAGAGGGTATTCTCTTGAAGATTAGAGGCTCTCTAGTGGTTGTATTCAAAGAGAGGGTATTCTCTTGAAAATTAAAGGTTCTTTAGTGGCAGTAAATGTTTTCAAGTACCCGCCAGCTTGAGGAGATAGTGGAATCCCAAGGAGGACTTGGAAAGTGGATATAGGCAACGTTTGGCCGAACCACTATAAATTATTGTTTGCACTCTCAATCCTTTAAACGCTTTTAAGCTTTCGCATTACATTATATACTTACTCATACACTTCAATATTGTCATATTTATCATTGCAAGTATTTTATTGAGGAGTAATTAATTTAGGAGATTTAATTATGATAATTTTAATTAGAATATTTAGTTGTAAACCTATTCACCCCTTCTCAATTTGCCATCCAGGATAACAATCATGTCCAGTAATCCTACCCTATTTCTATAACTAAACAACCTATCTGACACAAAATAACAACTGCATCACAATAACTCTCCATCAGGCTCCATCACCATACCCCCAAATGCAAGGCAATTGATAGAGGGATAACGTGAATGGTGTTAACCAATCCAAGCACGACACACAACATAATAAGAAAAACTAATTCTATGGAAATATTCAGTAATATTATTGATAAAAAAAACCTTAGGACGAAGGCCCTTACATTATTTATAAAGCCAAAAAACCTAATTACCAAATTAAATCCAAAAATTAAGAAAATTACCAAAAAATAAAAAATTTAAATTAGGACCAAATCTAGATTCTAGATACCTAAAGACATACCCAAAAACCTAGCCTAAATCAGAATTATATAGACTAATTTATGAGGGAAATAAATCTTTTCTAAAATGATAAAATTACCCTTTTCGAGGCCTAAACGGTAGAATTTGCCCAAAATTCAGCATTGGATTGTTTTCCATCAGACTAGGGTCTTCCGACCCAGTTTGGACGATGTTGGCTTGGGCCCCAAATTTATCACGGTACTCCATATATGCGAGAGGTATGCTCTCTGCATCATTCTTCCCAGCTTGAAAAGAATTCGTCCTCGAATTAGAATCTTCATTAGAACTATTGTCTGTCACATGGATGAGATACTTGACATTGAACACGTCAACAGTTCGAATATGTCTCAGCAATTTCACACGATAGGCATTGGGATTAATCTTTTCAATAATATCCAAGGGCCCAATCTTCCTTGTGGCCAGTTTATTATATTCCCCAGTTGGAAGGCGATCTTTGGTAAGAATAGCCCAAACATAATCCCTAACCTTGAACTCCACAAAGCGCCGCTTCTTATCGGTTTGTTGATTATACTTGGTACTGGACTTCAACAAATTCTGCTGTGTTGCTTCGTGAACTTGCTGCAGTTGTTTAATAAAATCTTCCGCCTTGCCATGAACTCTCTTCAAATCTAGAACAAGAGCTAAGTCAAGTGATGAACGAGGGATAAAACCATAAACAATCTAGAATGGGAAAAGCCCAGTGCTAAAAATACCCTAAACCTATGAATTTCATTAATCATAAATATTATGATGAGTGCGATAATTAGAATGAATGTTAGAAGTTAATGGTCTAAAAGAGCCAATTAAAGTGAGTAAATTCTTTAATTCCTTAAGTTTTATTTCTGCCCAGTATTCTTCTTGGCGTTCGAACGCTAATATGGACAATCGAACGCTTAGACAAAAAGTTGAAATGTCAAGCCTCACAGTTATTGAACTGTAAGCAGGGCGTTTGAACCCTGCCCAACAAAAATCCTTCTTAGCGTTCGAACTGGCGTTCGAACGCCAGAACCCAAAATTTCTTCTTAGCGTTCGAACGCTTAAAGGGACGTTTGAAAGCCAACAGTAAAAATAGGAAAATAAAATGGAACACAAGATTAAAAGATGACGAAGCACACGGGATTATTTCCCCTCTCAGCTTTCATAGCCATACAATTACACCATATACATACCCACACATACCACACTACACACACACGTACACAGAGAGAAAAGAAAAGAAAAGGAAGAGAAGAGAGAGAGAGAGAGTGAGACATTAAAGCTCAAATCAAAATCTAAGAGAGGCCATAGAAGCCATTTTTGAAGCTCAATTAAGCTTTTGGAAGAGGTATAAGCTCAAACACCTTAATTATATGTATATATGTATAGTTTAGGGTTTTGTTTAACTTTATAACTTAGATCTACTAAGTTAGGTTTGAAATTAAAGGTCCACATTAAGATATGATAGTGTCCTTGAGTTTTATATCACAGCATCAGAATCTTAGAAAGATTGGAGTTGATTTTAAAAAGTTTTAAAAAAATTTAGAAAGATCAGTCACTGTTTCTACTGTTCCATGTAGGGAGCGTTCGAACGCTCAAGAACAGCGTTTGAACGGTCCAGACATTAAGCCTTAGCGTACGAACGCCACTGGTAGCACACTTTTGGGCGTTCAAATAGTCAACCACTTTTAGCCTTAGTGATCGAACGCCAATTCTAACATTCGAACGCCAAGCCTAAATTGAGTTAGTTCCAGCCTTTTTCCTTAAAGTAAATTGGTGTTGACTCAGTTAGGGCCTTAATTAAGCTAATGGAAGATTTAGGTCCGTGTCTAAAATGTCTTAACCAAAGACTAGAATACCTAAGGTTGAGTCCAAAGTTTGATTAGTCTAAATTGTTTAGTAATGAACGCAGTATTGACATGTTGTATCCTTATATGTAGGAACGCTGAGCGTAGAACCTTACCAAAGGAACCCAGATGAGTAACACAATGACATGGACAAAACCTATGTATTTTCAAAATAATTTTCAATGCATATTATGTATATACAAATGTTTTTCATGTTTCAATGCATAAAAGGAGTATGTTAAGATATAAATGCCATATCTTTTAAAGCATGCAAATGTTGTTATATTATGTATTAAAATCCATGGATACATGATTGAATAAAAAACAAAGTATGTTCAGAATATGTATGAATGGTAACACTTGGAGTCCTCTCTGATGGGACCTTAAAGTTAGATAGTCCTAAGGTAGATGTGGGGTGTGAAATAAAATCATCTACAATCGAGATATCTCAAGCCTAAAAAGCCACTCGACCTATATGGTCACTCAGTTCAGCCGAGTTGTTATATTTTTCAGCTATGATATGTCTATTTGCATT
>BRYF01000029.1:10505000-10507500 GCA_030159135.1 Actinidia polygama | reverse complement strand
TCCTTATATGTAGGAACGCCGTGCGTAGAGCCTAGACAAGGGAACCCAGGTGAGTAACACAATGACATGGACAAAACCTATGTATTGTCAATATGATTTTCAACGCATATTATGTATATACGAATGTTTTTCATGTTTCAATGCATAAAATGAGTATGTTAAGATATAAATATCATATCTTCTAAAGCATGCAAATATTGTTATATTATGTATTGAAATTCATGGATATATGATTAATTGAAAAGCAAAGTATGTTCAGAATATGTATGTATGGTGATATTCGTAGTCCTCTCTAATGGGACCTAAAGTCAGATAATCCTAATGTAGATGTGGGACGTGAAATAAAATCATCTGCAAATTGAGATATTTCAGGCCTAAATAGCCACCCAACCTATATGGTCACTCAGTTCAGTCGAGTTGTTACAGTTTTCAGCTATGTTATGCCTATGTGCATCTTTTAGATATGTCATGTATGACTATAGAAGTATGTATGAAATGTCTATGTGAGCATCACGTTTATGAAAGTTATATTTCAAGAAAAAAATTATGTTCATACTCACATGTTTTATGTATATAATGTATGTATGATATGAAATCATTCATGGTATTTTATGTTCTTGCATTGATGTTATTCACTAAGCTTTAGCTTACGTTTTCAAAAACAAACGATTTCAGGTAGCCACTCCAAAGAGCCATAGAAGAAAACGTCATATGAATTTAGTTTTATGGCCTATGGGCCTTACATTGTGTAGTAATATTGGGCCATGACATGTATAATTAATTTGGCCATAAGATGTATGTAAATAGTTGAATAGATACAACTCTGTATACAGTATGGACGTGACACTATTATTATTTTTAGTATGGTTACGTTTTCGCAAAAGAAAAATTTATGTCATTTTAAATGATATTGCACAGGAGATCAACTAGAAGACAGGTAAGTTGGCCTTGGTGGCCAGCCGTCGGCCATCACGCGCCCACGATCCGCATAGGCCGGGTTACGGGCGTGATAGAAGTTGTATGCCAAACTAAAGAAATGCGAGTTTTGGTTATCAAGTGTAATTTTTCTTGGACACATCATCAATGTGGATGGAGTGTTTGTTGATCCTCACAAGGTTGAAGCCATTGTGAATTGGCCGAGGCCAACAAATGTGACAGAAGTTTGGAGTTTCATGGTTTAGCAGGGTAATATCGGAGATTCGTGAAGGATTTCTCCATAATTGTAATTCTTTTGACACATCTTACACGGAAGAATATTCTATTTGAATGGAGTGCGAAATGAGAGAAGAATTTCCAAATACCGAAGAAACAATTAATATCTGCACCGATTTTAGCCTTACCTTCCGGAACTAATGGTTTTACGATATATAGCGATGTTTCACATCGAGGATTAGAATGCGTATTGATGCAACATGGGAAAGTGATCACCTATGCCTCGAGACAATTAAGACCGCATGAGAAGAATTATCTGACTCATGATTTAGAGCTAGCCGCAGTGGTATTTGCTTTGAAGATTTGGTGCCACTACTTGTACGGAGTGACATGTGAAGTATTAACTAACCATAAGAGTTTGAAATACTTGTTTACTCAGAAGGAGCTGAACATGAGACAACGCAGATGGCTTGAGTTGATCAAAGACTATGATATTCTTATCTAGTATCATCTAGGCAAAGCCAATGTTGTAGCCAATGCATTGAGCCGAAAGTCGACGGTCAATTTAGCAATCCTAGTTACGTGACAAGTACCTTTATTCGTTGACCTAAAGAGAGCAGGAATTGAAGTTGTTGCACCGGACACCAACATGATGTTCACCGCTATGATTGCCCAACAACATTGATAGAAGTTGTGAAGCAACGACACCCGGAAGATCCATACTTGTGAAAAATTTACAAGAGGATAATAATAAATCCTAAGCCTAACGGACAGTCGGAGAGAACCATTCAGACCTTAGAAGATATGCTACGCTTATGTGTTCTCGACTTTCAAGGAAATTGGGAAGCGCACTTGCCACTAGTGGAGTCCGCTTACAACAACAGTTTCCACGCAAGCATCGAAATGGCACTGTACGAAGCACTCTACATGAGGAAATGCAGATCGCCAGTCTGTTGGACCGAAGTAGGAGAACGACAAAATTTTGGGGCCTGAGAATTTTCAACTAACTACCGACAAGATTAAGGTAATTCAACGAAGAATTCAAACTGCTCGGAGTTGCCAAAAGAGCAATGCAGATGTTCGGAGACGAGAATTCGAGTTTGAAGAAGATGACCATGTGTTCTTGAAGATATATCCTTCCAAAGGGATGAGTTGTTTTGGTAAAAAGAAAAAATTAAAACCGAGATACATTGGACCATTCCAAGTTCTCCAACGAATTGGAGCCATTACCTATCGTATCGCTCTTCCACCGGAGCTCTCACATGTTCACGACGTCTTTCATGTCTCAATATTACGGAAGTACGTTCACGACCCCACGCATGTGATTAGTCACTGTCCTTTGGAAATG
>BRYF01000029.1:10497500-10500000 GCA_030159135.1 Actinidia polygama | reverse complement strand
AATGATTTCTGCAATGTATAAGTTCGCATACTTCGACAATGAATACGTGGTCTTCACTAGCAAGAAGTGTGCCGACTTAATGAGACAGTCTACAATGACCCAAATGGCATTACATCCTCTTGGAGAATTTAGTAATCCAACGACAAAATCCATCGTAATATGATCCCATTTCCATTCTGGTATCGATAGCGATTGTAGTAATCTCGCCGGTCTTTGATGTTCGGCTTTGATTTGTTGACATTGTAAGTATTGTGACACGAGTTTCGCTATCTCTTTCTTCATTCCCAGCCACCAAAACATTTCCTTCAAGTCTCGATACATTTTCGTTCCTCTTAGGTGTATCGTGAACTTCGTATTTGGGCTTCCTCTAATACTTGTCTTTTTACCTTGGGTATGTTTGGAACACATAAACGGCCTTGGAATCTAAGAGTTCTATCTTGCAAAGTGAAGTCAGGCTTTGGATTTTTTTTGCATCTCCTCATAAATCTTCCATAAGTACGGGTCTTCCAAATTGTCGTAGTCTTACAACTTCCATCACGTCAATTGGGCAATCATGGTTGTAAGCATCGCGTTGGTGTCCGGTGCAACTACTTCGATCTCTACTCTCTCTAGCTCAATGAATAAGGGTACTTTCGACATAACATGGCATGCTAAATTGACTATCGACTTTCGGCTTAGAGCATCGGCTACAACATTAGCTTTTTCCGGGTGATACTGGATAAGAATATCGTAATCTTTAATCAACTCAAGCCATCTTCGTTGTCTCATGGTCAACTCTTTATGCGTGAAAAAGATATTTCAAACTCTTGTGATCGGTAAAGACTTTGCATGTCACTCCGTACAGGTAGTGGTGCCAAATCTTCAAAGCAAATACCACTGCAGCTAATTCTAGATCATGAGTTAGGTAATTCTTCCCATGCGGTCTCAACTGTCTTGAGACGTAAGCAATCACCTTCCATGTTGCATTAACACACATTCTAACCCTCGATGCGAAGCATCGCTGTAGATCATAAAACCGTCAGTTTTGGATGGTAAGGATAAAATCAATGCATATACTAATCGCTACTTTCCATGCGACACTCTCCCCAATGCTTCCTCTAACAAGTTGGGCATGCCGATGCTTCATTAGGCCTACTACTTATTTGACTTACAATGTTCCTTTGTGGGTTTGAAGAATTCCCACTTGATGATCATGAACTCTATCGTTTCGAACTCGGTGCTCTACTTGTACTTTCTCTTTCTATTTTCTCAGAATTGAGACATCTCATTCAAAGATCCTTCAGCAATTAGGGCTACATGAAAAACCTCTTGATGAGTGGGTAACCGCAATATATCTAACTTGTTTTTGATGATCCATCTTAATCCACCTTCAAAGCTTCTCGCCTGAGAGATTCCATCGACACTATATGAGGGACATAACGTGACAACTCCATAAACTTGGCATTGTATTCTACTACTGTCGTGTTCTCTTGTTTCAAATTTAAGAATTCTTGGACTTTCTGATCTCGAATCATATCTAGAAAGTACTCTTCATTGAACACCTTTAAAAATCTGGGCCACGACCACTGCGGCTCCAATGGTTTCTTTAGTTGCCACCAAATTAAAGCGGGCTCCTTCAAACATAAACGTGGCAAAGACCACCTTCTGTTCTTCAGTGCAAGGTAGGATTTAGAACACTCTCTCGATTTCCAAGAGCCAAGACTCCGCGGCCATGGGATTGAGGTTCCGTAAAAAGTTGGGGGCTTTAACTGTTGGAATTGCTTGATCATGGTACGTGGCATCGCCCCGACTTTTGGCATTGGCATTTCCGATTGTTGCGGTGCATCATCATGGTTATTGTTGTGATTGTTCTGGGCATCCTGTGCCACTTGAACAAGTCCTTCTAAAATCCTCTTTATACGGTCAATTCGACATTCGAACTCTACTACCCCTCTACGGCCTCGGTCTCTTCTAGGCGGCATGGCTTCTACAAGCACATTAAGCATTTAGATATATATATCATAACGATATCTATATTACGTCCTAGCAAAGCATAGCATATAATATGTAGCACATAACGTATATTCTAGTCAGTCTTAGACTTCTATCTACACGTGACTCTATCGTCGTATGGTGTAAACCTATAGCTCTGTGTACTACGTAAACCTAATGCTCTATGTGCGGTGATCAACCTACTGCTCTGATATCACTTTATCATGCCCCGCAACCTGGTCTATGCGGATTATGGGAACGTGATGGCCAACGGCTAGCCCGCAAGGCTAACATACATGTCTTCTAGTTGATCACCTGTGTATACTCATTTAAAATAACATAAATTTTTTGTTTTGCGGAAACGTAATCATAACTGAAAATAATACAGTGTCACGTCTGTATCGTATATAGAGCTATACCTAAGTTCAAATAATTATATACATATCAGGGCCATGCTCTAGTTATACATACAATACATGGCCAATATAATTACATAACGAGTATCTAATTTGTCTACAAAACATCACAA
>BRYF01000029.1:10485000-10492500 GCA_030159135.1 Actinidia polygama | reverse complement strand
AAAAACCATATTATGATTCTTAGGTAAATTATCTTTTCCCCTGATAAGAGGATGCCAAACTTCCCATCTTCTAAAAGGTTCTAATATATTCAAAGGTAGAATATCTAAAATAGGTCCATATATGGTCCACCATTCATAAAACCAAATAGGAACTCCTCCAGATTTCATTATCTGAGGACAAAGTTTAATAAACTAAGTATGTTTATTTTTCGGGTTCTGATATAAGAACACCTGATGGAATCCTTGCTGATAATCCCAGTAATTATAATTGTGAAAAATATCCCCCATTTTAACGGTCTTGGCGGTTGAAAGATCAAATCCCCAAACTCCCGATTTAATAACTTTTTTGATAATCACCTTGCTATAAATAATAGCACTGGAATTATCCCTAGAATTATTCTCCCTTGTATGATTAATATTCATACTATCAGAGAGATTCAAAATAGCCTAGAAATATCCTCTTGGCTTCCCTGTTAAGGTAGGTGTAACACCCCAAACCTAATCAGACAAAATTAATGCTAATTAGGTGGGATGTGATCGCACAGGCCACCATGCCTGTGAACGACACCTGATATTCACCATAATTTAATATGAACTACACATGACATAAATTACTCATTCATTGATAATTAAAACTAAATACTATAAGATACACTGATAATTAAAAACAAACCCTCAAACCGCATGATAGGCATACATACACACACCTAGACTGAATATAAACAATCTCTCTTTAGATCATAAGACATATATACAGCCAACTCAAGACAAAACAAAAGTGTACAAAGGCGAGAACTGTCCCAAGTTTTGCCAATGACAACCAACCACAACCAAGAAAGTCTCCACGTCTAGGATCATGACCTCAATGAACCAGATAGCTATCTACATCTCCTCACCTATCAAAAGAGTCTGTGTGGGTGTGAGCTAATAATCAACATGCTCACAAAAGATAATCAAACTCATATAGAATGATATAAGAAACATTATACAACATAGATATCCAGCAAGAAATAACACCAGCAATAAATAATATCAATGCATAATGCATCACCCACATGTGCGTGCAAATTTAGATAACGTGGCCCAATATTTGATGGGTCGTTATCAAGGATGTCCCCACTTGACACCCTATAAGATCAACCCCCACTCGGTTAATCTTTAGGTTAGCCCCACATCGGCATAACCTTTCTCTAGTGCAATGCAAGCACACAAGATAAATGATATGCATTGCCACCTCAATTATAAATCATCATCAACAATGTATCAAGTCACCTCATGTATGATCAACATCTATATTTTATCAAAGTCAATCAATTCAATATGAATAAGACTATCTGTATTTAATCCATCTGTCACTGCACACACATCGCAGTCAAATCACGTCTAAGTTTGCCTTAAAGGCCCTTCTCCTTCTTTAGCCCCTGCTAGTTACCATTTATCAGTGCATAAGTACAATGCATAAATCAATAACGATAAAATTCAACATATACACTGTCTACGCACACCTCACATCCATTCTTATATTTGATTAATATTATAATTTTTCCACGTGATGCATTGAATATATATACAACTCAAACCTAGAAATTTATAATTTACTCCGATTGATTCTCATTAAATGGTAATAGTTACACCCTCTTAAATTTTCAAGGCGATTGGACACTCTTTCACCGTTGATTGTCACCAAACACGCTCAAAATCCTTACCGATCACCACTTTATGTATCACATCATTTTAACATTAGAATTAGTCCAAATTGACCCTATAATTAGATTCAGAATACTGAAAAACATAGTAAAATTCATCCGATTGACTATTCACATGACCCAAAATTCATCCGATTGACCAATTTTCAACTAGGGTACACGATAGTTTTTTTAGGGGCAACCACACTGGATAATTTCCAATTTGACAGCCATTAATACAACCAGTATCTCTGCGAAACAGCCATTGAAGCTCCAAAAATGCTCTATTTACATTCTTTTCCTTCCTTTCTCAAACCTATAACTATTTCTACCTACCATAGACACTAAATCTCAATCTATATTTAATAATTTTTGAATATATCATAATAAAAATCAATAAATTAAAAAGAAAATAAGTTACCCTCAATTTTTTTTATTCCTCTTTTTATTCTTCTCTTCCCTCTCTCTCTTTCCTCCTTCTCTGTATTTCTCTTTCTCTCCTTCTCTCGGTTTCTCCGTTCTTTTCTTCTTCTTTCAGATAGATAAATTAGATAGATAGATACGTAATATATATATATATACACGTATATACACGTTTTTACAACCTTCATAGAACAAAGCCACGGGTCCTTGATTCATGAAATTATTTTGGTCAAATTATACTTTTTTTCTTCAACTTTTGTCTTAATTTTATCCCAAAAATTCTAAATCTTTTAATTTAACCCCAAACCAATCTACATATTTCCGCTTGCACCCATAACTTTAATTAATAACATTTATATCCCCACACACTCATTAAACTATACTAATTAACATAATCACCTTATATATGCATAAAATTAAACTAATCATAAAATTTAAGGTTTAGGGTCTCACAGTATGAGTCTGATAGGGAGAAAGATACTCCTTTTGAATATTCAGAGGGTACTCTAGAAGATTATAATCTTCTTGCTCGATACAGCAAACATGAAGATAGATATTCTTCGAAATATAATCAGTCATTTCATCTTTGGCTACAATATTAGCCAATGTCTCTTTTTCTTGATTTACAAGTTGAGCAGACGAACCAATATATCCACTTCTCTTATATTTGTTTACCATAGTGAAACCATCCACATCAATACAAGTGGAAGTATCTGGAGAATATAATCTCCCTCCTCTGCCTCTTCCTCTGTTAGAGGATGCCATCTGCAAGACAGATAAAAATTTTGTTAATAAACAAAATACTTTAAGCATTAATAGCATAGATTATTGCTAATTAACCTTTAAGATCTTTAATTTGTCTCCTAATAAGACATATTTTCTCAAAATCTTGTATAAATTGAGAATCAGTAAAACAATCATTGTTAATATCAATGTTACTCCATACAAGGAATTTACCTTCTAGAGATTTAATCTCTCTTAAAATTTTATGTACTTTTTTTCTATCAATATCATTGATCATGATAAAATATATAAAGATGTTGTAATATACAACTTTTTAACTTGCAATTTCAAGTTTTCTATTTCTCTTTCATTTCTCATTATAGTAGTAATATAACTGTAACGATAACATCTTGGAAGGACTATATTTTCTCTTTCAAGATCTTCAATTGTTTTTAGAAGAATATTTATTTTTCTTCTACCCTTTTCACTAATCATCAAAAAAATATTTATTATTGAGTTACATATAACTTTGTGATATCTCTTTTTAAAGAGCCTTTCCATAACATATAATAGGATCTCCAAATATGATCCACAGAAGGTCTATTATCCCTTCTTTGAATCTTCATTTCATAATACTGGATGGCTTTATCCATACTTTCAATATCTTTAATCTCTTTATTTAATTTTCTAATATTCTTATCACTTATAATTAAGAAATATTTTAAAGAGTTGTAATATACAACTTTCTAGCTTTATATTTTAAAGCTACCATTTCATTATTGTTTAAGATAATTTCAGTTTGATAACTGAAGTAGATATCACACACACACACACACACACACACACACACACACACACATATATATATATTGAATTATATAAAAGAAAATTATTTCTTTTTTCAAGAATCTCAATTTTATTCAAAATCATATTTAATTTTCTTCTCTTCTCTTCGTCAATCATATTGACCCATGAAGAAATTCCCTGGTAAGAAAATCAGGGAGAGAATTAGTATTTGTTTAGAAAATCAAGGAGAGAATTAGATATAATCAATTTTAAAATTAAAAGAAGATAATTCAGATTGCCATCTAGCAAATATTTGTTTAGAAGCAAGGTTTTAAATATCTTTTTCCAAACCTGTTTAATAGCTAAACAATCAACTCGTAATATAAAAGTTTGATTTAATAAATCATCCTGAAATTTAGAAATGCATTTGACTACATATAACATTTCTTTTTTAAGAGTAGAATAGTTAATCTGTGCGGATTTTCACATACCTGAAGTAAAACGCATAAGTTTTTCCTTTTTAGTTTCAGGATTAATTTATTTCAAAATACCTCCATAAGCAATATTAGAAGCATCAGTCTCTACGACTTTCTTCCAATTGGTTCTTGCAAGAGATAAACAAGGTAATTGTTTAACTTTTAATTTAATTTGCTGAACAGCCTTGCTATGCTCTTCAGTCCATGGAGATGGATCTTTTCTCAATCTTGAATATAAGATTGCTGCATCTTGAGAAAGATGTGGATAATAATCTACAATATAGTTTAAACTTTTCAAAGATTTAGGTTTTATCCCTTATTTCATTAGGAAACTTAGAAGCAAATGCAAGACTTCTATCAATAGGAATAATTTTTTCCTGATTGATATTATATCCCAAAAATCTAACTGTGATTTGAAATAATTTTATTTTGGGAGCAGATAATACCAAACCATTTCGTTTAACTATATCTTTTAAAATTCTTAAATGTTTAAAGTGTTGATCAATACTATTTGAAAATATCAACACATCATCAATATAAACAATTGAAAAATCCGAATAAGGATAAAAAATTTCATTCATAATATTTTAAAATTCTGAAGGGGCATTCTTCATAGCAAAAGGCATAACATTCCATTCATAATGCCCAAAAAAAAAAAACAGTTTTATATCTATCTCTTCATCAATTTGAATCTGCCAATATCTAGATTTTAAATCAAATTTAAAAAATATTAATGCAGAATTTAATCTGTCTAAAAGATCTTTTTTGTTTGGAATAGGATACCTAGTCCATTTCAAAATAGAATTTAATGGCTTATAATTAATAACAAGCCTAGGAACTCCTCTTTCTTATTCAACTTTCTTATTCACATAAAAACAACACAACTCCAAGGACAAGAACTTTTTTTGATAAGTTTTTTATCCAATAATACTTGGATTTCTTTTTGACAAAGATCTAAATAATCTTTTTTCATCTGTGTATGTCTAGCTTTGGTTGGAATAAACCTTTCAACAAAATCTGGTTCATATGGAAGGGAAACAATATGTTTCTTTCTATCCCAAAAAGCATTAGGGATGTCACTGCAAACTTCATTATGAAATTGTTGTAAAATATTTTTATTTTTTATTGTTACAAAAATACTCTGTAATTGTTGTTCAATAGAAAGACTATAAATTTCTTTTTGCAAATAATATATTTGTTGTTCTTTAAAAAATTACTATCATTAAGCTCATTTATAAGCTTATATCTATGTGGAGTAATAAATTGAAAAGAAATAGAATGATTTTGAATCTTGGTATATATACCAGGAGAATCAATTTTATCAATAGGCATAATCATAGATAAAAAGGAGTACCCAATATGATCTCCTGATTTAATAAATATTTTAATAATAAAAAAGAAGTTGAGACACATATGCTCTTATTACATATTTGAACTTTATTCAATTTATATTTTATTTTCATCTTTTTACCATTGTCATTAGAAAGATTTATGAAGTTTTCTCAAAATATTGAGTAGGAATCCATCCATCCTGGATACAGTTCATATCTGAACCACTATCAATTAAAGCAACAACATTTTCAATAGTAAATTCATTATGAATTACTAAATCAATTCTTACAAACCACTTTTGATATGGTATATGATTTATAGTTAAAAAATCATTTGATGGTTCTTCCTGTAAAATTATTTTATTCTCAGAAGAAATTTCAATATACTGTTTATTATTATTATTTAATTTAGATAATTGAAAACCTATATCCACAAGTTTTCTATCTATATCAATCTGTTTTTTTTTAAGAAACTTTATCTCTTTTTTTAAATTATTAATTTTTATTTTTAAATCTGGAATACTAACAGGTATAGAAGAATTACCATCTTCCATTCTTCTTAAAACATCATTTAATAAATATCCGTCTTTTTAAATAAAACCTTGATTATCAAATTTTCTTTTAGAATTTTTATACTTACTAGACTCTCCTTTTATACAAGATTCTAATATACTTCTTTTTAAAGATATTTCAGAAATCTGTTCCATAAAATCTAAAATATGTTTCTGTTCATCAGATAAAACATTAATACTAAGATTATTAATTTTTTCTAGTGCTTTTAAAGGATTAGCATAACATACACACTGATCCCTTAAATCATTATTTTCACTAGAAGAACTAGTAGTTTCTTCTAATTCATTTAATTCATCTTCAGAAGATACTTATTGTAACACCCCGCATCCGTAAATTCCATTAATTACATATATTATGACGTATATAATAATTAGAGGGAGTAATATAAGTTTAAGGATCCAAAAGAACCAATTTAGGTTAGCCAATATTCAAAAATCCTAAACTTATAAATTCTGCCTAGGATCCTTCCTAGCGTTCGAACGCCAGGATGAGCGTTCGAACGGTTGAGCATTTTGCCTAGGCGTTCGAACGCCCATTGACAGCACATTTGGAGCGTTCGAACGGTAAGGCCAAAAACCCAAATTTCAAGTCTCGCATGTTTCGAACTGTAAGCAAGAGCGTTCGAACCCTGCCAAGCCAAATCCTTCTAAGCGTTCGAACGCCAAAAAGGAGCGTTCGAACGCCCACAGTGTAAATAGAGAAATGAAAAAGGGAACACGAACTAAAATGGGGAAATTACATGGGATCAAATCCCACCCAGCTTTCACAGCCACATATATACACACTTACTCTTCACTCCTTCACAACACACACACACCCATTCACGGGTAGAGAGAGAGAGAAGAGAGGAAAGGAAGAGAAGAGAAAGAAAGAAAGAAAGGGAAAGAAAAAGAGGATCAAGGCAAATAGAAACCATATTTGAAACTCAAGGAAGCTTGGAAGGAAAGGTATAAGCTCAAAAATCCATATATATATATATATATATATATATATATGTGTGTGTGTGTGTGTGTGTGTGTTGTATGTTAGGGTTTTGGGTTATTTTAATCTTAGATCCCTTTGGTTTTAATAGTTTCTTTCCTCCCATTTTGAGTTATTTTAGTTCCCTTGAGTTGTATTTGGTACCTTAGAAAACTTGAAAAGGATTGGAGTTGAATTGGGAAGCTTTTGGTGAAAATTGTAAGATCAGCTACTGTTCATGTCACTGGACGCAGGGAGCGTTCGAACGCCCAAGAACAGCGTTCGAACGGCCAAGCGTTCGAACGCCACTGGTAGAACACTTTTGAGCGTTCGAACGCCAAGACCATTTTTAGGCAGAATTGGCCTTTTCCCTTAAGACTTAGTAAATTCAACCTTAACATATTAAACCCTTTAACTACCTTTTGAGAACTTAGGGTACATGTTCAAGATGGTTAGACCTAGAACGAAGGCAATTAAGTCAAGTCGAGGATTTTTATCAATTTGATTTGTAACACTAGCCTTATTGAACATAGTAATGACGCA
>BRYF01000029.1:10465000-10470000 GCA_030159135.1 Actinidia polygama | reverse complement strand
TCTACAAATAAGCTAGGTAAACCATCTATAAATTTTATTTTTCAATAAACAGAATTAGCATCAGATCTCATCATGACCTTAGTTATAAACACATTTTTATACCATCTAAAATGTGATAAAGATAAGCACTTTAGATTTTGAATTAAATGTCTTTGTTTTTTATCATTATTAGTTACAGATCCTATAAAATAATATATTATAGTTTGTACTAAGGTATAAATGGCATCACTCTTCTGAATAGGTTGACCTAATTCATTATTTTCATTTTTTACTGCATGAAGAATTTCATTTCTTTGTTCCATGGTGAGAAAGTTTTCCCACCATCCTCTTAGAGTTCCTACAAATCTTGATATAATCATTATACCTATAGATTTCTCATCATTATTATTAGCTTTACAAGCAGTAGCATAAATCATCATCTCATGTATAACACTAAGGATTTGATATTCTGTCATGCTATCTATTTTCTAGCAATAAATGTCACTATCAGAATAAGATCTTTGAGGATGATAAAAACTTTCCTCATAAAGGAGATCTTGAGGAGTAGGCCTGAGATAATAATGCCTATTAGATCCGATTAAACTAGAATCCATTTTCTTTGGATTATAATTAATTTTATTATTCTGAAGGTCTAAAAATATTTTTTCTAAATCTTCTACTTCTTTTATATCTATAGATTCTATTTTTAACATATTAATTTGTAGACCTGACATCTTAGTTTGTAATTCTTTTAAGAATTCATTATATCTTTTATTATCAATGAAATTAAATTTAGGTATGTTCATTGGTGGTTTAACACTTACTGGTTTAATTTGTAATTTAGAAATTTTTTCTTTTTTTTAGGAATCTCCTCATCTTTTTTTAGGTGATTAACCTTATCTTCAACTCTTGATAATTGTTGACTATTTATTTGTAAATTTAAATTAGTCCAAGTATCTCCAAGAGAGAGCATAAAAATTGTGGCATCAAAAGTTATAGGTTCTCCAGAGTTATTATGACCATACTCAATAGCTATAGAGGTTGTCGGAGGATGGAGTGATGTAATAATCATTCCATTCTTCGTTTTCCATTCTCTAGTATAACTAGTTAATACAAAAATATTTTGCTTAGTATAACCATTTTCTTCTAAATATTCAAATTCTTCTTTTCCAAGATATTTAGTTATAAACCATTCCGGAAAAGGTAATATTTTTTGTATTTTTTATAAATGAAGCTAATATTCTTTTTTGAAATCTTCAATAAATACTTTACTGAAAAGTTTATACCAACTTACAAAACCTGCATATTTAGGTTGCATAAGTTTACTTCTCATATATTCTCTTAATACATGATGGTACTCACCATCAATGTTAAATAATTCTTCTATCATAAGGAAAAATTTGTTTCACTAGTAGTAGGAATATTACTCTGCTTTTTATATACGCATGGGGTATTTAATTAGGAGATATCCTAATACCTTCAACTGATATATTATCCTCATAGGATCACTTGTAGTAGATTGAGTACTAATCGACGGTTTAGCATTAGATGATGGTAAAGACACCTTATAAGGTAATTCCGAATAACTATGAGTTAATCTTGGATGTTCTTTTCTAAAATTAAGAAATACTTCTCTTCCATAATTTCAACTATAGATTCAATAGTCCTATGCATAATAGGTTTAGGAGGAATAGCCCTTTAAATTTTTCATCTTTTAGGAAATTCAATTTCTTCCCACTTAATCATTCTATTAGTGGCACTAAATGAAGTAGTTAACATATTCGACTCTATAAGAGTTGTATATTATAATGTATTATTTACTTGTTTAACATTAGGAGTTAAAGCATTCATAACTTTATAATAAATACGATAAATAATCGCAACAATTTCTGATCCTGGTAAAAAGTCATAACCTTTTGTTAACATTTTTAAATTAACAGAATCACCTATATGTCTATCTATTAGAGATAATGTTAAATTAGGATAAATATTAAAATAAACAAGACCATGACATAAACTGTTTTCAACAGCACCCATTATGGATGGAATCCAACTCAAACATCTAGCGTCTGTTAAAGTAGCTTGTATACATGCATTTAAACCTAATAAAGTTAAGGGCTTAAAAGCAACTTGTACAAGACCAACATGCAAAAATTTATATTTTTCTCTATATCTTATAAGATCTCGAGTATTAATTAAATTAATTTCTTCATTATCTTGACCTAAACTTAAGGTCTGTTCCATGGTCTTAACATTCATACTGCTAATTAAATTAAACATGCATTTCCTATATATAGTACTAGGTTGAACAGTATGAATAATCTATTTATTTAACTGTTCTTGAATATTTTCATATTCAATTAAATTCATATTTTTAATGGAATCGTTATTATTTAATTCCTGCATATCAGAAATTTGAGAGCTTATATCATTAGATAAAGATGTTGATACTGGGTGGCCATTACTTGAAAAAATCTGTTAGCATATCAGGCTTATCTGACTTTTTTTTTTAATGAAGATTTACAGAGTATAAGATTTGTTTATCTTTTTCTAATAGGAAATCAAATCTTTGAAATAACAACTATGAATTCATCGGTCAACGATTTACAGGACTATAATGACCATTATCGCCTATCGTACTTCTGACATTCACGACATAGGTCCAGCCTGACGCGACAAGTTGAATCCTCCATGGTTGTTATTTAAGAAAGATTTCACCAAAAGAATTGGATAATCAAATTTATACCAAGTAATCCAACACCAAAAATTATCTATATAAGATATGTAATAACAATAACATATGAACAAAATTTAATAAAACTAATAAATGCATAACTCAGATAGTACCTGATAGAGGCTAATAGAGAGCGCGTATGTGTGTTTATATATATATATTTATAATATGATCAGTTTGGTGATGTTCCTAGCAACCAACTTTATGACTAATATTGTACAAGCACTTGCAATTAACTGCAGCGCAAGCTGGGAATAGAACCCTTTTGTTGACCAAAAAACAAAACTTTTACTTGAGTCTGTATATGAGTGACAAGGTATGAACTAAATAAAAGAAAAGAAAAGTTAGCTTGTGATTTGAAGCCTACATATTAATTAAAGGGGTAAAATTTACTTTTATCTCGCGTATGAACGGTTTATTCTTATGCAGTTATTGTGATTTGTGGACAAGTATGTCACGCCCCGGTCAAACTAAGATCCGGCCACGTAAGCAAACAATTTAAATGCAGAAAAGTCAAAACAAATAACATGACAATACACTGTCATTACATCAGAGTACAGTAAAATGAATTCCTCCCGTGGGACCATGCTCTCCATGAGCTATCAAATACAAAACAAATGATATTCCATGGATAATACCCACATCGGGCTAGAAGAATAATTACAATTCTCAAAAATACATTTACATATTTCCTAGACAAAAGGAACGTAACGGCAATCCATATGCCTCATGACTCAGGATAACCCTCGGTACCTGAAATTTATTTTTATAGTAAATGTGAGTTACTTTAAAAGGATTTAACAATATACTTGATATCTCATGCCAAAAACCATGATACATATCATATACAATGAAAACATGATGTAATAAAATATGTTTTCATTATATCAAAATATACTTTTGATTTCCCAATCCGTGATTTCACAAGTTCAACAATTTTTCAAGTTCCCGGCTTTTCTCAAAAAGCAATAATTCAATTCTTTCGAATGACACACCTAGGATAACAAATATTCAACCTCATTATGTACTAGGCACAAGAAACAATATCCGTCAACTTCTTGGACTTTCACCGTGGACTTTGACATTCCCTCCGTATTGTCAACTTCCCGGACTTTCACTATGAGCTATGACATTCCCTCCGTATTATTGCCATCTAGGACTTTCATTTTGTCAACTTCCCGGACTTTCACCGTGCGCTACGACATTCCCTCCGTATCGTTGCCATCTAGACTTTTATTTCGTGTTTAATCTAAACCATCTAATTCCAGTATATCACAGTGTCATTCCCAAAACTATAAACTTTACATTTTTCACAAGTTCAACCAACATCCATGTTATATTAATCCAAACTTAATTGCAATAATACTAAGCTATTTTTAAAATCATTCTAATATTTTTGTTATGAATAATACTCATAAGTTACTGTTCAAAAGTGTCGACACCTGAAAAATAGATATCGACACCTGGCGTCAGTAGCGAAAAGGTCAAGTTTACTATTCAAAAGTGTCGACACCTGAGAAATAGGTGTCGACACTTGGCGTCAGTAGCAAAAATACCAAGTTTACTGTCCAAAAGTGTCGACACCTGAAAAATAAGTAACGACACCTGGCGTCAGAACCAAAAACGTTAATATAAGGTGTCCACACCTAATCTACAAACTCTAAACTTTTTTCATATAAAGCAAATATTTCATTCAGGGTTCAACACGTAAAATAAAACCTCAATAGGCTAGATGTAAGCTATTAACAACAAATTCAAAATAAAACCCCAACAAACTAACCCCTTTTAACTCCAAATCCAAGCAAGAAAAGCTCCACAACAATGGTGATGCCCGAGATTCCAAATTGCTCTGATCCCAATTCTTCTTGACTCAAAACAAGGCCTCCATCGAATAGATAACTTTCTTCCAAAGGACTACTACTCAAATCTCACTCCTATCCACTCAAATCTAACCTTGAATGTGGAAACCCATGTGGCTCAACTCTAGAGAAAGAAAGAGAAGAGAAAGAAGAAGACCAAAAAAAAAAAATGCTAACATTAATTATGTTTATGTCAAAATAAGGTAAAAGACATAAATACCCTCATGAGGCCTTAGACTTTGTTTGGCCCAAGTAACCAACCGAAATTAAAATCAATCTTTGGTCCAATCCCTTTGGCCCACTCTCTCACATCTCCACTTTCAAACCCAATTCAAAATTCAACTTTATTTTCTAATATGGTTAACTCATATATATATATACTAGTAATTGCCCGTGCCCACGGGGCACTACATAAAAAAAATTATTAG
>BRYF01000029.1:10445000-10447500 GCA_030159135.1 Actinidia polygama | reverse complement strand
AACAAAAGGATGTATTCTCCCTTTTTGACTTCAATTTCAAGATCGATGGCTCTGTTTGGCCTCGATATGCCATTGTCATGAAAGGAGTGGGTCTAGCAAATTTGTTTTCATGGTTTGGCCAGGTTTTATAGCTAGGTATATTTCAGAATAAAACAAAAAATTGGTTTTGATATGCCATTGCTAGGTCGTATCTTGCTAATTATGTGTTTATTTTTATTCTGTTTTTTAATTTTTTGTTTTTTCTAGCTTCAGGTGTTTGCTAGATCGTGATTTGGGTTTTATACTGATAGGTTTTAAAAAGTTCTATAAGTTTTCTATTTTAAGTGTTTTTCAGCAATCAATTGAAAATAGTATGACTTCTTCTGAATATAAATATATTTTAAGTTGTTGAAATAAGACGAAAAAATTACAAATCGTAGCTTAAAAATATCTTACTTTTTGGGTCCAATAAATTGAGAGAGAGATGAACTTGCCGAATCGCACCCGTACCTTAATTGGGTCCGTCTGATTCAAATATAGGAACATTTGTTACAAAACCCATGTGGTATTGATCTCCATTTGGGGGGGTTAAGTGTGATCCTGAAGAAAGTTTAATATCTTTCTTTTTCCTCCATAAAGTTTTGGTAATGACACCTCAGACCTTTTTAGGGTGTTTGTAGGACATTGACCTTTAAAAAATTCTTGCTTCTAGGCAATAATCATGTTATTACTATTTGAAAAAAGGTGATTTTATTCACAAAAGTATATAATGCCATCAAGAAAGGTAAAAGTAATGAGGTTATAGCTCAGTGAAAGAGATAGCATTTACCCCTTTATAATGGAGGGTGAGTTGCCTTTCATAGATGGAGAATGAAGAGCCGTGCGAGAAGATCATGGTGTAATCATCAAGTTGTAAAGTATGGAAGCCTTATTCGAGGATTTTGGAGTAAAAGTAGGAAGATGCCAAATGTAGATAGCACCGCGAATGTAGAAGACGTGGTGGAGATGAAGTCTCAATGTGATCTCATCCTCAGAGTGATGGGCGATGTGGAGATTGGTTGCGAGCTTATTGGGTCGATGAGACATTAGCAACGTGAGCACCGGTGGAGGCGAAGTCTAATGTTCATCTTATCTTAAAGGTGAATGGCGAGATGAACCACCTCGCCCAAGAGTGATGTGAGATCTGAAGGGAGATGAGTTTGGGTGAATATAGTGGAGACCAAGAGAGACATTGACGACATGGTCTTCTTAGGATACGTGCCATCTCAGATCATCAGCAGGTGGGGATTTTACCCCTCATTAGTTGCCCCCTACTCGATATGTCGAGGTGAAATACTTGGCATCATCGAGTAATGAATCATGGGGTGTAGATGGGTGACGTAAGAACGCAGTGATGGTGTGCCTTATTGATTGACACGTGAAGGTGTATCATGGCAGGATGACTTTTCTCATGCAAACAGCGGTTATGATCTCAGAAGTTTGGGGTTCTGAGGGTCCCGACGTCGTGGAGTACCCCAAGTCAGTATTTATTCAATAATATTCTTTTAAATTATCAAGTTTAACTCCTTTTCTTGATTTAACAGTGTGTTCAACATTTTCAGGTAAGCGCTGCAATGTGTTGCTAGTCTTGACCGAGGTCAAGTAGGAAATATTTGATCAGATCTATGGTACACGTGAGCAAGGACAATATTATCCTATTAAGGACGTCTTTTGCTCGAAATCTTTCCTCCGGAGCTTCGATCTTGACTCAGGGAAGATGGTGTCTAGCGGCGGGGATAATGTCGAGGAGAAATCAGCAGGCGACGCTGCTCACGTTGTGGCTGATGAGGGTGAGTTTCGTCTTTCCCGAGGTGATCCCCCCCAGAGATGACCATTCCCGAGATGAATCAGTGGCGTACATAGGGACCATCAGGAAGAGGATGAAGAAAATTTTACCTCCTCTTCCCGATATGAAACTATTAAGGCTCCTAGGCGAAAAAATATGGCACCCGTTCCTTAGTTTTGAACTAGGTAGCCTGAGCTCAAGCTCGAGCCCGAGCTCGCAAGCCTGGTCAAATCTAGGGCTGTCCCCCAAGCTCAGATTGGATGGTACTGCCTTCCTTCCCCTTCTAAGCATTTCATCTCCTCTATTCACGGACTCTTGTTTTCCTTTTGTAGCTATGTCAAAGAAAATTGACATGAAAAAGCTCGCCCTGATGGCGAAGAGAACAACCTCGTCGGCATAGGGTGTGGTAATTGGCGAGAAGCACCCCAAGACGAGATGTAAGACATCTCGCCCTCAAAAAAGGGCAATGATAAGGCAAACATAGCATTCGTTCACAGAGAGGGTGATGAGAGTCAGGGTTTCTCTAGATTCAAGTTGCCATCTCACCTCGGAATGTACGAAGGGAAGACATATCACATAAACCAACTAGACTCATACAAGAACTTGATGATGCTCCAGGGATACCTAGATAAGGTGATGTGTAAAGTCTTTTTGGCAATTTTGAATGGCCCAACAAGATCATGGTTTAGAAAGTTG
>BRYF01000029.1:10427500-10435000 GCA_030159135.1 Actinidia polygama | reverse complement strand
TGGCGAGGTGCTGTACCAGACGTGCATTGATCTTGTTCATGATCCTAATCTTCTCGACAATTCCATGCATCTCACGATGAATGCCTTCTAGATCTAGAGCTTGACTAGTATTAGCCATTGGACGTGCTCTATTATCTAGAGGGCTGCTGGTACTCGGTCTAGACAATAAGTGGCTACGTAGGTGTATAGAGTATTGAGATCTGTCGCTCCCACAGATGGTGCCAATCTGTTGTGGTAGAAATTTGGGATGAGCAACCAACAGTCAAAATTGCTCTCTAAGCTCGGTATTTGATCTCGATGACTTGCGCAAGAAAGCAAACGTTACCTGCCAGGGTGAGGCAACTACAAACCCCTCTAGCTTGGAGATGAGATCGAAGTGAATAAACTAGACAGCACAACAAGAAAGTAATGAGGTTATAGCTTAATGGGAGAGAGAGTAGTAACCTCTTTATGGTGGAGGGTAAGAGGCCTTTTATAGATGGAGAATGGAGAGCCATGTGAGAAGATCATGGTGTAATTATTAGGCTGCCAAGTATGGAAGCCGTATCCAATAATTTTGGAGTAAAAGGAGGAGGATGCCAAATGGAAACAGCACCACAAATGTAGGAGATGTGGTGGAGATGAAGTCTCAATGTCATCTCATCCTCAGAGTGACGGGAGAGGTGGAGATTGGTGGCAAGCTTACTGAGTCGATGAGACATTGGCGATGTGAGCACCGATGGAGGCGAAGTCTAATGTTCATCTTATCCTAAAGGTGAAGGGCACGATGAACCACCTCGGCCAAGAGTAATGTGAGATCTGAGGGGAGATAAGGACGTTTAGGGAACTTGGGTAAATACAGTAGTAACCAAGAAAGACATTGACGACATGGTCTTCTTAGGCGACGTACCCATATCAGATTATCAGCAGGTGGGAATTTTACCCCTCATCAAATACCATCATCATCAGACTGGCTAACTCACACTTAATTCGCAAAAAATATTAATTTGTCATTATTATCAAGCATTTTACTATATATTATTGTTGGATATTGGAATGAAATTTTAACTTACAGATGAAACGTATGTTGGACTTTATGCTATAGAATAAATCATTACTCATAAAGTATTGAATAATTTTTCATTCAAGAAAAGTAAATCATATATATGATGGACTTAACACGTTACTCTATTTGGGTATGATTTCTACCACATATCAGTACAATACCATACCAAGAAAATAAACAAAATTTTGGTGAAGCTTGGTAATATGCTAAAAAACTTGAGATTTATGCGGAGCACTATGATTAAGTCTCCATTAGCTCAATTTATAGTGCGAATCCAGGCGATCGTATTTTTTTTGATAACTTGGTATTTGTCCTAAGAATGACTAATCTGGAAACCAATATCACCGCTCACTAACGGAAGGCCTGATTAAAGCCGGGACAATATCTCATATGGATAGACTCAACTCAGAAATTGATAGTAACTAATAGATTTTAAAAAAGAGACTTTGGAAAGGAGCAAACCTCCAAGTTTCAGATCTAGATTACAAGGTCAACTCCTGAGGTTAAAGATCATTCAAATGATTGTATTTCTCTCAAATTTGTTGATATCATCCAATTAATTCATATTTCCATCGATAAAGTTTGGCTTTAGAACCAAAAACAGAAAATTTATGGAAGAAATATATAATTCAACGATAAGTGCTAGCAGATTCGTAAATGAATGAGGTTTTCCCCAACTCAGGTTTCACGAACCTCCCAATGCCTTTGACATAGATGATTAATTGTGTTATGTAATTTGTGAAATGAAATATTTTTGCTGTATATTATTGTTGGATAGTGGGTTGGATATTGGGCTGATTTTGGATTTAAATATAGGCACCATGGTGGTATGTATTTAAAATTAAACCTATCTTATATTTTATCTTGGGATAAGGTGGTTACCACCACTTAACCCCATGAAGTTAGTAGGTGGGTAAGAGATACCAGTAATATTCTCATATTACAATGTTTGTAGATAAACACCTGTCAAAACGAGAAAAAAAAAAATCATTGCAACATGTTATCGTGTCTTCTGATTACAACGTTAGTAGAAAAATACCCATCAAACCTTTTCGCTTTAATTCTTTAACAGCTGCTTAAATTTATAATTTTCCAACGATTGCAATCATTTTTCGTAGTATACTGCCAATTATATATGCAATTAGGTAGAAGTCAAATAAAACTTACACATCTTTTGAAACTGGTATACATGATATATTTGGTTTTATCTCATGACAATAGTTGCGTGTTGTTAGAATTTGAAGATCTCATACTTTTGATTATTGACGAGTGAAAATATGTCAAAGACACAATTAGTGGGAATATTGATATCGTTCAATCTCATTGATTATGTAATTTTATTCTATATACGCCTATATAAATAAGAGTGTTTTATGTATTAGACACAATATAACACAATAATTTATCAATAAAGAAGAAAGCCCTAGTAGGCATTTGTGTCCATAAATATAGGTCAACATCAATGTTTTGAAACCCGAATCGGTGAGTGAACCGAAAAAATGACCAAGTCACGGGTCACCGGTTCAACCGTCGGGTCAACCGTTATCGAACCGTGACATTATAAATTATTTATAATAGATAATAAATAAAAATAATTGTGATTTGGGATCTAATTGCAATAATTTATATATTATAGTCAAGTGAGTTATACTTGAAATTGTGAAGGTCCAAAGTGTAATTTGGGGTTTAAAACTCAAATCAGACACGCGTGCCACGCCTACGACAAATCAGTGACCCAACACCCCCATTGTGAAGGTCAGAGGCTTCCATCACAGTTCACACTTCACACATTAATACATCTCTCTCTCCATCACACACGGTCAGTGGTCACCACTTACCACGACACCACCCAGTGCACCTACCATGGAGTTCTCTCTCACTCCTTTTCCTCTCCTCCCTCTCTTTCAAACAGCTCGTTATCTCCAACAATGGCCACCAAGATCTTCACGCTATGCTTTATCGCGACTCTAATCGTCCTCGCGGCGGCGATGTGATTGAAGATCCAGCGTTGTTGATGCATGTAAAGACCTGTCCCGGTTTGTCAAAACCCGCTTCAGTTCGACAAGTTCGCGGTTGAACCGGGTCGTGACGGTTCATCCCGGTTTTATGTGCTCACTGGGTTAAAGGGGTTGATCGGACCGTTTCTTCGGCCGGTTGACGGTTCAACCGATCGAACCGGCCGATCCGATTCGGGTTTCAAAACATTGGTCAACATAACCAAACCACATTAATTTGTTTCTTCTTTTTTGTTTTTCTACTTATTCTTCTCATCTTAGCGTCTCTATAATTGAAAGCGTTCACTATTTTATGAATGACATGATCTATTGGATAATGATAAGCGTTACAATCTTATTATTTATCTTATTTTTTTTGATTACTGTAGCTTAGAAACAATACATATCCTTTACATTTTATCCAATATATAAATGTAAACAACTCTCACCAAGATATATAACGTGATAAATTACCCTTATTTTCTTGAGCATTATTGTGGGAGAATAAAATATTTTATTTCACTTCTGGACGAATTTGGGCAATCACTAATGTCGGATTGTTGTTATATAACAAGTTTGGTCTGCATCTCTGCGCAAGAGCTTGATCGACGTACGTCGTCAGCCGAAGATTTCCAAGGTACGTCAGGGTCGGAAGGTAACGTATATGGCGAGTTTCCTCTACCACCTGCACTCTTGGGTCCAAACATCGAGGATATGATAAGCTAGCTATCAGTCATGCCTTAGGGACATGATTAAGTCAGCTGCATATTCATTGACATGACAGTCAACACGTTCACACACACACTGAGTTGCACTATAAAAGGGTAGACTATTTTTCTCTCACGGGTATGCAATTATGTCTCTTTCTACACTCTCTCTCTCTTATTTTTCGGTCAATAACTTGACCGTTAGAGAAGCGTCTCGGAACAACTTTGGACGGTCTTTCTCACTATTTCTGTCTCACAAGTCCTATCAACAGCATCTTTCCACTAGCATCCGCTAGCCAGGCACCGTCGGTGTCTACGCTCAATTTTCTATCATCCCCACTACCCTACAATTATTATGCCATTATCCAATATGATCCATATTATTCACAATATTTAACTGCATGTATTAATTTTAGCAGAATATCAAAAAGTGATTAAATAATTTACTTGGTTATGATGAAAAATAATCTTTTATTATGAATTAAATGAAGTGATATTGTTGGAATTTCATAATTCAATTATTCATCGCCTAGGGTTTACTGAAAGTAGCATTCATGTAAAAAAAAATACTTAGACGTTGATGATAACCGTGTTATTAGATTACATTTGTTGAGTGGCACATATATACAATTTTAAAATGTTCATTTTAAAAACAAAATGTCATTCGAATAGTGACGATATTTTTCAAAATCAACAATTCAAATTCAGTGAATCTTAGAAAATATACATTTCAAATTATCGGGTTTAATCTTAGAAAATATACATTTCAAATTATCGGATAAACCCACCTCTTCGATCATAAGTTCAAATCTCTCCTAGCATTATGTTGAAAATTAAATTAGACTAATCTCTCCTAGCATTATGTTGAAAATTAAATTAGACTTTAGAGAAGCATTGTCCCGTATATCATATAGATGATTACGTGAAGATACCCTCGTGACAAAAATAAAAAGAAAAATTACAAAAGAAACTGGCATGAAGAATCACCAATTCGTTTATACTATATTCTTTAAAAAGTTTATCTGGCCCAACGACATGAAAGAGACAGAGAGAGAGTCTTCACATTGTTACCATTAAATATTAAGATGGGTTAGATTACATAAAGATTTTCTTTCACATCATACCCCTATGAATAATGTCTGTAAAAAGAGAGCAAAAAACTGAAAACAGTACAAGAAAAGAGGGGGAAAAAAGGAAGAGAAAGATGAGTTGAAAACAAAGAAGTTAGAGTGCTAGTACAATCAGAGACTTAGCTTAGCTCATGTGAAATGATTGTCAATTGAAGCAACTTTTGACCCACCCACCCATCTGAGTGCATGCAAAGACCAACCAAATCTAAGCCCACTTTCACGATGAGATCATTCCATTCCAAAAATTGGTGTCTGAAACACTGAAAAATTTGGCTTGGCAGATTGGAATGAATGAACCCAGTTTCCAAAACTACCCCCTTCATAACTATTACCATTACTACTAAAAGCAATGGGTGTGGCAAAAGAAATTCCACCTGAAGTACCTATGCTTTGTTGCTGAAGGTAAACCTCCCCATTCAATAACTCATTATTATTAATATTATTGTTGGTGGACAAGTCCATGCTGCAAGGTGTTGTACCCTGGAAGCTGGATGTACCACCACCACTGGTGGAAGCTTGGAAGAGAGGAGTCGCACTACTAGCAGTAGCTGGGTTTTTGGCAATACTGTTCAAAGAGGGGTTGTTATGGTAACCAAGGATTGACCAGTAATTATCTGTTGTGTCTTGTTTGATGGGAAGTCCAAAGTTTAGTGAGGAGCTTGGAGGTTGTGGTGCAGAGGTAACCGAAGCTGCTGCCGAAGATAGATCCCGGTCGTCCGATCGTCCCCCGTCTATGCTATCATATGATGTTTTGGATTTGCCAGTGATGCCTCCTACAGGGAGATTGCTACGGGCAATGCTCTTCACATCGTAACGGCTCATGTCGAAGTTGGTCACTGCATTTAGCCCTCGGAACTTGATTGCGGCGATGTCGTAGGCCTCTGCAGCTTCTTCTTGGGTGCCTGAGGCATACAAGTTCATCATAATTAAGCATCTAAACATTTGCGCAAATAAGTATACGATAAACGATCTTCTTGGGTGCACAAGGCATACAAGTTCGTCATAAGCATCAAAGCACTGGTGCAAGTAAATATAATGAACAAAATATCTTATAAATATATGAACAGTGACACTACATTAAAAAAAAATAAAGGCAGATCGTGCACAGAATAATCAATGAGGGGTAATAATTAATTATATGTGTGGTCCCCACTACCCAAGATTTGATTGTTCTATGCACATCTCTTTTCATATGAATACTGCCAAAATTAACCGAGTAACTAATGAGACCCTCTATGTAAAGAAACCTGTAGATTATATGAAAATGTAGTCAAGATATCCTTGGTGTAATTTAAAATTCATGCACGTTCCGTGCTATGGTTAAACATTTTTCTTTATAAATAGATATTAACCAATCTCGATCGTAATATGCTGCAGGCTCCTAAGATAAATCATCCAAAACAAAATAAATTACGATCTTATGTTCTAAATATAGCATTTTACATATATACTAAGTTTTTGTTCATGTCGTACAAATGAATCATCCAAAAAAAAAACTCACTGAATGTTCCAAGGTAGAGATCTTTATTGCCTGCAACTCTTCCTATCCTTGCTTGCCAACGACCATGCTGATGGTGCCTGAACAAGCATTTATTAAAAAGAAAAAGAAAAAATGTTAGTAATAAAAATGTAATGCATGGGTTGAATATGAAAAGTAAAATTGTGAAAAAGAGAGGACAAACAAAAAGAGAGAGAGAATATATATTTAAAACAACCAACCTCGTGACTCCTCTATAGATAGAGGCTCCTCTAGAAAATCCACTACTTTTCCTGTTGTATAATGAATAAGATTTGAGTACGTTAGAGATAAAGATGCCTCAAAATGGTTGGTTTTTTATTTTACTATATTTACCTTCGCAGAGAAGCCACAAACTCCTGCCTAGTCATGTTCTTCATCTCCTCAAGCTCTTTCTCATAGTTGGATACCTTCAACCCAACCAACGAAAATCAATAAAGTAATACTAATAAAATATAGAAATGGTTCGTGATTGGAGGAAGTTTCCGGAATTAGATTTTAAAACGCGAATTTAAACTTGGCTTAAGCATTAGTCCCAGTTTTACCTTATTTTTTTTTAGAATAATTTGAATGTAAATTTTTGTTTAAATACGAAAAAAAAAAACAGCGGGAGACAAAAAAAACTAGCTAGTTTGTTGGGAAGAAATGATTAGTCTTGTCTTTAGTTAGCTTTTCCTAAATTAGATAAAAAAAAATACTTATAGATTTCAGACTTCAGTAGTCAAGCAAAATCGAAAAAGTATAAAAGTTTGCTCAAACGATTAAAAGAGTTAACTAAAGATCAAGCAAAATCGAAAAAGTATAAAAATTTGCTCAAACGATTAAAAGAGTTAACTAAAGACGAATAAGTGATTATTTTTGTCTTTAATTAGCTTTTCCTCAAAATAGATAAAAAGATTTACATTTCTAAACTTTGGTCAAGCAAAATGGGAAAATTGAAAAAATAAAAAAAAATGCCCAAATGATTAAAGGAGTTAACTAAAAAAACTTTATTTAAAAAAAGCTAGGCAAACTTTGGCCTTAATTTATTCCATTACACTTCAAGTTTAATTAGGCACTTGCTATGCGGTACATAAAAATTATTATTAAAACTTGGAGGAGACGTGTA
>BRYF01000029.1:10420000-10422500 GCA_030159135.1 Actinidia polygama | reverse complement strand
CATTGTCCTTTTCTGAGTTTAAGAACTTGTTTAGTCATAACACTAACCCTAAAACAGATCAAGACTGGTTATACTTCAAGGCGAGGTACAAAAACACCCTGCTCGGAGGATACCCCAGCAATGTCAAGGGGTGGAAGAGCAAATTTTTTTTATCTCGGGGGATGGCTGGGAGCTTCCTGAAGGTTCATCTCAGGAAGGTGGTGCTCCTAGGGTCCCGACATCATGGAGCATTCCAGGTCGGTCTTGATTTCTTTTAGAATTTTTGATCTTTTAAAACGTTTCAAAAATCTAATATCTAATTTTATATTATTTTCAGATAAACATTGCAACGACCTTCCAAACCTACATGGGGACGAGCAAAAAAATTTCGACAAGATTTTAGCTCGGTAGAGAAAGAAGAGCGCTACTCAATCCCCGTGCACTTTGGGTCAAAATCCTTTTGTCGGGTTTTCGGCTCTCCAGAGTCCATGGCATCCGGGAATAAGGGTGATGAGCGATTTAAAGATGGTGCACCAAGCTCATCGGGCGATGCGGGTGAGTCTCGCCCTTCTCGTGGTGAACACATTTAGCGAGACAACCCTCCTCGAGATGAATCAATAGAGAACCTAGGAACCCTTAGGACAGAACTAAAGAGGATTTTACCTCATATCCCTAATCTGACCTTGCTAAGGTGGTCAGGGGAAAATCCGAGATCCTAGTTTAGACTCCTTATTGAATGTTTTGAGCTCAAGCTCGGACTCCACATCAGAATCCTGGTCGGAATTAGGGCTACCCCCCGAGCTTAAATCAGATGGTATTGCCTCTTGTATATTCTAAGTATTCAAATTTTCTTGTCTGATCTTTGTGTGTTATTTTGCAGCTATGTCGAAAAGGATCAACCTGAAGAAGCTCGGCGAGAAGGTGGAGAAGTCCAAGAGCGGGGGGTCTGTGGCGTACCCACTCTAGCAAAGGGGTGGTAATTGGCGAGAAGTGCTTAAGGGAAGATTCCTCTAACTCGCCTACCAAGAAGGGCAAAATTGTTGACAGCTTCAAGGGAAAGTAGGTTGCACCACGCCCGAGCCCAAAATGAAGGCAAGCAGGCCTAGCGATACAGCGTGCTCAGGAGCTACCCCTTCTCAAAGGCCCATGGAGGGGAGCTCGCCCAATCTCTCTACCGTCCTCCGACATGGGGCCTCCATTATGGGCAGTCCCTCCATAGGCGAGAAGATTCTGCGGGGAGTGATCCCTCCCGCGGACAAGGAGAAGGTAGAAAAGCTCACCTTGGATCAAACGGCGACTAAGTTTTTCCATGTCCTTGGGCAGGTATTGCCTTGGTTCCGTTCTCAAATTTGTCATTTGTATTTTCTTTTGCTTAGAGCATTTATTTATAGCAGGCGCTTGTGCTCGAGTCCTCCCTGGCTGTTAGGAGCAGGGAAGCTGGAGAAGAGGCATCCCTTCACCAAGGGTGGGCTGCATCTTTAGAGACTGAAGTGTCCTGCCTTCTGAAGCTGTCTGGCGAGTTGGAACAACAACTAGCTAAGGCCCGAACTCGAGAGCAGCAGGTCTGCGATGAGCTGACCATAATGAAGGAGGAACGGGACTCCTTTGCCGAAAAACTAGAGAGGTAAAGAGTTTTGGTGGTGGAGCTAAAGGAAACTTTAGCCCAAACCAAAGATTCTATCGTGGAGGAATTTTAAGTCCCAGACCACTTTCTTAGGGGCGTTTGAAGATGCTGCCTCCAAGTATTTTGGAGAAGTATTTGATTTCTGCAAACGCCAGCTTTGTCGCCATCACCCCGGCCTAGCCATAGACTTAGTAGGTATAGGTTTAGACCATGACCTACTTGCCGAGGAGGACGAGGCTGGGAACGAAGAGGGAGAAAATGAGGGCGACAACAACCCCCCTCCTTCCTAATAACTTGTAATAATTTTTTTTTGCGACTTGTACTCTTTGCACTTACATAAATGAAAATCTTCGTTCCTCATTCTCTCTTATTTTTGAAAATTTTGGTTGTGCTGATGTTGTTATGTACCATTTAGAACGAAGGCGATCATAACTTTTATAAATTGGTTGGCGTGGTAAACTTTTAGATATAAAGCAAAGTAAAACTGGCGACCATCAAAACTTCATTGTTCAAGTCATCTGACTTCTTGATAGATGGGCGTCCTTGACAATGGCGACGTCCTAAATGGCGATCAAGACGCTTTATAGTAATGAATGGGCATTCTTGATATTGGCGACATTCACAATGGCGATCAAGATGCCTTATCCTATAGTAATGAATGGGCATTCTTGATATTGGTGATAATATAGCTGAATGTTGATACAAAACTTCCACAATTGGCGATATAAATCACTGGCAAATTATAGTAATGAAATCAAACGTGGAGATATTTTATTACTTATCTGAAAGATCGGCGATCATAATTTTGATTATTATAGTACAGATGGAAAGTTTGGCAATTATAAGGCTGGCAAAGTTATACTGGTAGGGCGATCTTGTCCTATGGCGACTAGACAT
>BRYF01000029.1:10400000-10402500 GCA_030159135.1 Actinidia polygama | reverse complement strand
GTTACATATTTTGTAATTTTAAAATAAATCAACATCTTTCTTAAACGTTAATTTTGTAGCAAAAATGACAAGATTAACCTTATTCATCGGGTTTTCATATTATTTTTTCAACACACCAAATAAACTTAATAGACATTTTTTTTTCTTGAAATAACTTATTTATCCAACTATTTTACAAAATGGGATAATTTACATATAAATGATTTTTTTTTTAAAAAGTGAATTTTTATTTAGTTTAATAGATATATGGAGAAAAAAATTTAAGCATTCAATTTAAGGGTAATATTGTTAGTTTTGTAAAAAAAAACTCCAAAAGAAAATATTCATAACAATTTCAAAAATTAAAGAGATTAGTGCTATTTTAAAAACTATAGAAGAGATGACTGTAATTATTAAAAATATGAGAGGAGGTCAATAAAATTCACCCAAATTAAAAGCGGGTCATATAAAAATTCCTTGAGTCCAAACAAAATTACCCACATTTATGCCCATGTTAAATGCTACAAAGACAAAAATACAATTATATATTAATTTATTTTCTCTACTTATGGCTCAACCACCCTCACCCATAGTTATCAGAACCGAACCGGTGCTTGAACCGGTCAAGGCACTGGTTCAATGGTTCAATGGTTCAACCGGGGTTCAACCGGTTCAACCGGTCATATAATTAATAAATAATAAAAAATATATTTAAATTAAAAAATATATTTAAAAAATATTTTATAATATAATTTAATATAAAATTTGGTTTGTGTGAGAAGTCTTCTCACAGGTCATTCCTTCCCTGACATCACACCAATACTTTGTCATCTCATGTGCTGCTGTCAGTGGTAATAGACTCCCAAAACCAAAGCTCCACTCTCTCTCTCTCTCACTTCACGTTCGGAGAGAAATGTAAGGCCACAGGAACAGGAACAGGAACGAGAAGGCAGACTCGGAGGTGACGAGCTAGCAAGTCGCGACCTCGTCGCCGCAGCGGAGGCTGGTGTACTACATGCAGAGTCTGTCACAGGACTCGTACGACGACGAGAAGACGGAGACGAAGGCGTTGTTCCACTCAACGCCGGTGCTGAGCCCGGCGAGGTCGCCGCCGCACTCTCACTACTCCTCCACCGTCGGCCGTCACTCCCGCGAGTCCTCCTCCAGCTGATTCTCCGTCGGATCTCCCCCGCCGCCGCCGCCGGAAAACAGTTTTAAAAACTCGTCCGGTTCACCGTTTTTTCAAAAAACCGGACGGTTCGCCCGGTTTAAAGCGGTTCACGTACATTTCCGGTAAAATAATAAAACCAAGCCGGTATGAGCTCCGGTTCCCGGTTGAACCGGTTCGACCGGCCGGTTCGGTTCGGTTCTGATAACTATGCCCTCACCATCGTGCACCACCAACTGCCTCATTCATCTCCATTCCTTATTCACCATCAAGGGTAGTGCACCACCACTCTTCTACAACCAAATCCCACACTATTACTCCTTCCACCATCACCACAATCAAACTGACTCCCTAGCTTCTTACACAAACATGGTGTAAATATATATATATATATACATGGGTCCGGTTAATGAGTGTTCTCAGGGAACTAATTAAGGTTGTATTTAAAAGGCTTCAAAGAGAAATGGAGTGACTTGGAGAGTTATCAATCTCAATTTAAACATGTGTAGGTTTAACTTTAAAAGCAGTGTTGTTTTTCTTCAAGGATGTGAACTAGTCGATTTAGTTCTTTCAATTCTAAGTTGTTTTATCAATCTATGTAAGCATTTTTCTCTTTAAAACAAACTTGTTTACGATTATTTTGAGTTTAACATATACATGAATTCATTTTTCATTCCTTAATATGATTTTTCAAAGGTTTAAACTTAACTTAATTTAATCATCAAAATCAAATATGCCTTTAATTTAACAAATTGTAATATGGAGACGAAAATACATTTTTCTTTTCCCTCATATTAAACCTTTTCATCTCCCTCCCCTTTCACTTGCTGCCTTTTCATCTCCTACTCTAACCAAATTAATTAACTTGCAGTTTTTCATCTCCAACATTTTAGTGATAGAATACCGACCTTGTGGATAATATTGGAAGGGTCAACAGCTATTATGGTGGTTAAAGTCATATTCAATGTAAATATGTACATGAAAGTGATAGAAGAGTCAAATCAACACGTAAACTCAAATTGGATAGAAAACGATTTTGAACTGATAAAGAAACACCACAAATGCTATTACTATCACAACTTCAGTCGATTGAACTTGTCGACCGAAGCCTAAGACCACCCTTAGCTAAAGTGAAATGGAAGTTCAATCCATTGACAAATTTGTTCATTGAGAAACAAAGCAACTACGACCGAAGTCCATGATTCGGTCGACCGAAGTTGAGAAGGCACAACCTAAGTGAAACAAGGGAATCAGTAGCTCTCTCGAATTTCAATTAAGTCACGACCGAAGTTACGATTCAGTCGACCGAAGTTAAGATTCGGTCAACTGAAGTCAGATAAAGCCTAAAATGAA
>BRYF01000029.1:10382500-10385000 GCA_030159135.1 Actinidia polygama | reverse complement strand
CAACTATGTACACTGTATGGTGACACACACATTTTGTTATTTTTAGATACTATGACGTTTCCGCAAAAAATTATTAGCATTATAAATGCACATGCACAGGTGATCAACTGGAAGAAATGGTAAGCTGGCCTTGGCGGGCCAGCCACCGGCCATCACGCGCCTTCAATCCGCATAGGTCGGGTTGCGGGGCGTGACACGTTGCATTAAAGTCCATGCTTGATTTGAAAAGGATATGTATTTATGTATTTAATTTACATAAATACATATGCTTCTAGTTGGACAGACGAAAGGAAGAGTTGAGTTATATGAGCAAATGCATACACACACGACTTGAATCTCTCAAACGGTTCCGACCACACAAAAATGCCGTTAAAACGCCTTCAATACAACTTTTCCCCAGTTACTTTTCACTCAACTATCCCCTTCCAATAATCTTCGCTTTCCTATTAACAAAGTATCAATCCAGTCACTGAGAAGCGAAGAATTAAGTCAGAATTTCAGCATTATTTCATTTCGCCAACATTTAGCATCAAACAAGTCCTTAGAAAAATAAGTAAACAGAAATAATGAAAACCTAATTGATCCAATGAACTGCAAAAGTCAAAACACCCCAAATATCTAAGTACAACCATGCCATCAATCCATATACCTTAAACCAAATCCATTTTTGGATTTTTCTAATACTCCAACACCTGATTCAAAACACATAAAACACAATTGGTTGATTAATTTCCAAAAACCTACTCTCTTGAAAGTATTGCATAGACACACCAAATCTCATAACTGAACAAGCCCTTTCAAAAGACCAAACCACAACCAACATTTCCAAAAATGGTTAAAACAACCAATTCAACAGATTTAACAACACAATCCCAAACATAGCAAAAAAAAACAATATAATTGAAAAAAATAAATTAAACAAAAGCAAAAGACAAGAACAACATAATCAATTCATGGAAGGCAAACTATAGGAGAGAGATAGAGAAAGTAAGGGGTTGATTTGTTCAACATTGACTGGCTCCACAGGTCATATTTGACCAATCTTCTCGATGTGCAGCGGCGAAGAGTAGACGACAAGTGCGACTATGACGACAGATCTAACCGGAGTTGGTGTATATGAAAAATGCTGTTAGATCTGTCGTCGAGTTAGATTTGACGCACGTACAGAGAGAGAGAGAGAGAAATACCTCAGGTCAGATCTGCCATCCTCATCATCGTCGCAGTCTGCTCTTCACCGCTGTATGTTGCCTTGCTAGTCGAATCTACTCACACGTCAGATTTGCTTGCCTTCCACAATAGTCGTCGCCGTCCGCGGCGAATCTCCCGACGCTCTTTTCACTTTCTCCCTCTCTCTCTATATATATTTTTAAACTAACTTTGTATACTGTAGTGTTTTTTTGTTATTTTATTTTTCTTTTCCCTATAATCAATTTTTTTTTTCTGCCAGTCATTTTTTTTCCTTTTTACTTATCAGAAACCCGATTAAAAGGCTATTATATACTCAAGTATGGTTAAAGAAAAAAAATATAAAAAAAATGGATAGCAAAACGGCATATTATTATATGTCTCCAAGAAAGTGTATTATTAAAAAGTGTCATTTAAAAAATACCACAAAATCATCGGATGCAAAATATTATTTTCAAAGTGAAACTGTACTCTGATGAAGAGGTTTTCTGAACCCGATAAAATCCAAAATTTACGATCATATTGACAAGCACAAAAACATCAACAATTTTGATCGTCATGATTGTGTCGCGGTCTTATGACTACTATATAGTCAATTATAGCAGAAGACTTAGTTTACGGACAATTAGGTTGAACATATATAATTCAAAGGCAATTGTAGAACCAATTTTTACAATGCTTGATCCAAAATATTAGGATTTCATGTCTCACTAATTTCATTATTTTAACCAAAATCGAAGATCATCGTATATCGGTGATCGAATGATCAGATCACCTTTAACACATTCCATGGAATTAAAGACTTACAATGGACCACTCGAGCACCACCTGAATTCTTTTTGGGTGATCGGCACCGTCTATCTTTTACATATTATGGAGTACATCAATTAGAACCAAAATAAAGTTGATTGTATATCGATAGACATTTAAGTAGATAAAAACTATCATTCAAATAAAAAAATTATCCCGATCGAGAAGCATTCTAAACTCAATCGAGCTAAATTTTTATTAGAACAAATTAATCAAATACCACAATAAAATAAACGATCTCGAGCATCATGATTGTGTTGCATTTGTGTGACTACTATATATTCAGATACAATACAAGATTTCATTTGTTATCAATTGCATTGAACGAATAGATTTTTAAGGTCATCATTAAGTCAGTCCTTACAACATTCGATCTAAAACATTTGGATTTCACATCTCGGTGATTTCATCATTGTTATCTAACTCGGAGATCATCGGATGTCCGCATTCATGTGATCGGATAAATTTTAATGCATTCGAGGTATTAAAATCTTATACTAGATAG
>BRYF01000029.1:10297500-10310000 GCA_030159135.1 Actinidia polygama | reverse complement strand
TAGGAGAAAGGGTTCAAAACTATCTAAAATTGGTTTGGGCATTCGAACGCCCATTCGAACGCTATGGCTAACTGTGCTCACCATTCAAACGCCCCAAAATGTACTAAATGTGGCGTTCGAACGCTAAGGCTAAAATTCTAGACCATTCGAACGTTGTTCTTGGGTATTCGAATGCTCCCTGCGTGGAACAGTAGGAACAGTAGCTGGATTTTACAAAATTTACCAAAACTCTATCAAACTAACTTAAATCTTTCTAAGACTCCTTAGATGAAGAATAGACTACGGAGACTACAATATTTTGAAACCAACTCTTAATTTGAACCTTAGCATGGTAGATCTAAAAAAAGAAAACAACTTAAAACACTAACCTTACATACATATATATACATGAGGAATTGAACTTACCAAGTTTGAGCTCCCAAAAATGGTTATTTATAACTTTTGTAGAGCTTTCCAAGCTCCCCTTCTATCTCTATATCCCTCTTCCTTCCTTCTTCTCCCTTTTTTTCTCATTCTCTCTTTCACTCTATCTCTCTATCTCTGTGTACGTGTGAGTGTGTGATGTGAAATGTGGGTGTGTATATATATTAGCTGAGAAACATGGGATTTCATCCCATGTGGCTCCCCTATTCTAATTTCGTGTTCCCCTTTTTATCTTCTGTTTTTACTGTTGGCGTTCGAATGCCCCCTTCAGTGTTTGAACGCTAAGAAGGAATTTTGGCCCTGGCATTCGAACTCCCGTTCGAACTCTAAGAAGGATTTTGGTCAATCAGGGGTCGAACGGCCTGCTTACAGTTCGATAACTGTGAGGCTTAACATTTTAACTTTTGCCTTAGCATTCGAATGTCCATATTAGCGTTTGAACGCCAAGAAGAAAGCTGGGCAGGAATGAAACTTAATATTTTGAAGAATTCTAACTTATTTTTAGTCTCTTTGACTCTTGTATTTAATTTGTTCACCTTAATTATCGTACGCGGCATAATTAATATGATTATTAAAATTTACGAATTCGGGGTGTTACAGCTCCGAGGTTTTGGAAAAGCGTACAACGAGCCTTAGGCACTGAGCTAAATTTTAGCACCGCCTTCCATCCGCAGACGGACAATCGGAGAGAACCATTAAGACCTTAGAGGATATGCTACGTTTATGTGTTCTCGACTTTCAAGGAAATTGGGAAGCACATTTGTCACTCGTAGAGTTTGCCTACAACAATAGCTTCCACGTAAGTATTAGAATATCACCGTATGAGGCACTCTACGGAAGAAAATGTAGGTCGCCAATCTATTGGACCGAAGTTGGAAAATGACAAATTTTGGGACTAGAGATTGTTCAGCTAACCACCGACAAGATCAAAGTGATTCAACAAAGATTGAAAACAACCCAAAGTCGCCAAAAGAGCTATGCAGATGTTCGGAGACGAGAATTAGAGTTTGAAGAAGGTGATCATGTGTTTTTGAGAGTATCTCCTTCTAAGGGCATAAGTCATTTTGGCAAGAAAGGAAAGTTAAAGCCGAGATACATAGGACCATTCTAAATTCTTCATTGAATTGCAGCCGTTGCCTATCGTATTTCCCTTCCATCGGAGCTTTTGCATGTTCACGATATCTTTCATATTTCAATACTACAGAAGTATATTCATGACCCTACGCATGTGATAAGTCATTATCCCTTGGGTGTGAGTGAAAACATGAGCTATACCGAGAAATCAATCGAAATTATAGATCGTCGTGATCAAGTTCTTAGGAACAAGGTCATACCTTTAGTACAAGTTGTATGGCAGAACCATACGTGAGAAGAATCAACTTAAGAATGAGAAGATGAAATACGAGATCGTTATCCATTCCTTTTTGAATGACGTTTGTAATAAATTAAAGTACGTTGTTGGAAGAAACCGAAACAATTTTAATTCCCAGTATCAATATCTTTATTCAATCTTCATTTACCATTTTGGTAGTTTCATCTACCCAAGCAATTCGGGGAAGGCTGACTTGTTTTGGGATAGTATCAATCGGAAAAACCATGTTGTAGGTTACGCCGACTGAGTGGGCAGCAGAGGCAGTCGCAACGAAGGGTTAACCCCACAATTAGACACATTAACGACCATAAGTTAGACATACGATTATGCAAAGAATTTTATCAGAGTGCAGAATAGAAGCATGACGTTAGCCAAGTTTAAGGACAAACTTTTATAAAGGAGGGGAGAATGTAACACCCGGAAGCTACGAACTTCATTAATCTTAAGTATCATGACATGTACGAGTGTTGTTTAAAGGTCCAAGATAAATTAATTAAAGTTAGCAAATCTTCAAACCTTAGATTTTAATTTCTGTCCAGTTTTCTTCTTAACGTTTGAATGCCAAAAAGGAGCGTTCGAATGGTTAGCCAATTTCTTCTTAGCATTCGAACATCAATATGAGCGTTCGAACGGTAAAGCCAAAAATTCAAATGTCAATCTCTCGGAGTTATCAAACTGTAAGCAGAGCGTTCGAACGCTAGAGCCAAATTTCTTCTTAGCGTTCAAACACTAATTTGGGCGTTCGAACGGTCACTACAAAAAATAAAAAATAAAAAGGGAACATTGAAGTTAGAGTGGGGGAGCACATGGGATAAATTCCCATGTGTTTCAGCAAAATATATACCAAGTACCCCCTCACTCTCACACACACACACACACAAACACACACAACATTCGGAGAGAGAGAAAGAGAGAAAAGAATAAAAGAAAAGAGAGAAGAGAGAGGTGAGACATTGTAGCTCAAATCAAGCTAGGGAGCCATTTTTAAGGCTTAAGAAACTTGGGAAAAAGGTAAGAAACACTAACCCAATTATGTTGTGTAAGTATATACATGTATATGTTTGATGTGTATGAGTTTGGAGACTCTATTGAGTCTCAAATGAGTTAGATGACATGTATTAGAGTTCTATTAGGTGGAATCAAGGTTAGATTTACAAACCCCTCAAATTTTAGATGTCAGGGTTTTCAAAACTTTAAAAATTAGATCAAGCACACTAGGGTTGTGTTCAAGGGTTAAGCTTGAGGTATTGTAGCCTCCTTAGGTTGTATTTAAACCCTATGAAACTTGAAAAAGATTTGATTAGGTTTGGGATGAGTTTTGGTAAAGATTTTAAAGTTCAGCCACTGTTACTATTACTGAACGCAGGCATCGTTCGAATTCCCATGAACAGCGTTCGAACGGTCTCTATACATTAGCCGAGCATTCGAACGCCAGAACCAACATTCGAACGCTAGACCAGTTTTCAGGCAATTTCACCATTTTTCTTGAGACATTAGAATTGGCCCAAAGTATATTGGGTCTTCTTAAACTACCTATTGAGAGACTCAGGGTCGCTTTCAAGAGTACAGTAGATCGAGTCAAGAGTTGTATTAGTTATTTCGGTTATTTTGAACATAGTTTGACAATTCTATGTCTTAAATGTATTAACACCGAACGTAGCACCTAGCCAAGAGAATCCAGGTAAGTAACACGATGCCATGAGCAAAATTACGTATTTTCAAAAATAATTTCGAAACGTACTATTGTATATTCAATCGTTTTTCATGTTTCAATGCATTAAAGATATGTTACGATATAAATTTCATATCTTCAAAATGTATGCTATGTTATCATGTTATGAATGAGAAAACCCATGGATGAATGTTTTGAAAGATTGCAAAGTGATTTCAATGCCTAGCATGATTCTATATAAAAATCAAAGTATGTTCAAAATAAGTAAGCATAGTAACACTCGTGGTCCCCCGTGGTGGAACCTTAATCTCGCCTAAGTGTCCTAAAGTAGATGAGGGACGTGAAATAAGTTCCATCTACAAGTGAGATATCTTCAGCCTAAAATGCCACCCGACCTATACAGTCACCTAGTTCAGCCGAGTTATTACATTTTCAGGATATGTTATATATAATTTTGAATGCAAGTGATGACATGTTGAGACGAGACTTAAGTTCAAGAAAAGTTATGTTTTCAGAAAAATTATGCTTTGCTCACTGGCTTCATATTGAATGATATGTGTATGTTATGAAATAATCTATGGTATTTTACGTTCATGTATCTGTTGTTATTCACAAAGCTTTAAGCTTATATTTTAGAAAATCATTTTCAGAAAGCCAATCAGAAGAGCCATAGAAGGAAGAAGTCAAGTAGATGCAATTGTGGCCCAAGGGCCTTGTAATGTTTTGTAGACAGATTAGATTGCTCGTTATGTAATTATATTTGCCATGTAATGTATGTATAATGAAAAATGGCCCGATATGTATGTAATTAGTTGAACTTAGGCACAACTCTATAAACAGTACGGATGTGACACTTTACTATTTTTACTATAACGTTTTCGCGAAAAATTTATATCATTTTAAAAGAAATTGCACATAAGATCAACCAGAAGACAGGTAAGTTGGCCTTGGCGGCAAGCCGCTGGCCATCACGCCCACGATCCGCATAGGCCGGGTTGCGGGGCGTGACACAAAGAGTCTGTACAAAAATAGGTAGAGAGTTTGAACATATTCTAAGACAGATAATTAGTGTTCTGGCTTAGAAAGTTATAAGTGTATTCCTTAAATTGTAGGTGTAGTAAAAAAGTTTGAGTTTTGACTCGTAAATATTACTTATTGATTCTGTCTTCTAAACGTAAAAGATGTGTATGTTTGTTGACGTTTTGGCTGAGACTAAGCGCTGAAACTTAGTGTTATAGCTACACAATTTTGAGTCAAAAAATTTATCATGTGACACCTAATATATTCAAATAAAGGTTACAGAGTCACTCCTATCTCCCACCCACCCCACCCTCCTCTTTTTTATGGAGGTAAAAAAGGTTGATGTTATGGCTATACAAATAAAAGGCTACGAATATTGTTTTTCATCTTAGTCAATTTTTAAATTAATCATTTTTTAGAGCATTTTAGATTAAAAGTCCTATTAAGTAAAAAATGATTGTTGATTAAAAATATGAATAAGAAGAAAGAAAATATGTAAAATATTTAATAAAACAAAAAGTGCTTATAGTAATATTTTAGTTTATAGAATCAGTTATGCATAATATTTTTGAAAAGTTTTTTTTTGGTTCGATGTTTTTTAAAACTTGTTTTATGGGAATTTATAAAAAATAGAATGCATTTTTGAGAAAATACTGAATATATATCTTCAAAATCTTTGAAAAATTATCGGTAAAATATAAATAATATAATGACTATTTTTTATCTTAAAAATAATTTTTGAAAAAATATTTTACAAATTAATTTAAAAACTAAACCAAAAATGTTTAAATGACAATTTGGTCCAAAATGCAAAATGTGGTGATGTGATGGAGGCATTCTTCCAGCGAAGAACGTGTGGCACAAAAGGCAAGCGTTGTTTGGTGTCTCCATTATGCGGGTTTGTCAGGTACTTACCAATCAGTTGCACGTTCCATGCACGTGCTATCTTGATGCCTTCTATTTTCACACTTTTGAACTTCATCTTTATATAATACTTCTTTGACTAGGATAGAGTCAAATAATTGATTACTGATTTTACTTTTCTTGCATGCTTAGTTTGGACTTTGGATTAGTTGTTTTTAGTAAGGAACGTGCTTCTACACAGTTCATGGTTTGGACTGACTGGTGCTGTAAAAGTATTTTGAACTCATTTTAAGTTCATTTTAATGATTTAAATCGTTTATATTGTAAATTTTATTATAAAGATCGTAAAAAATTATGTTTATTGGACATAATTCATTATCCGTTTAGTACTGTTTTATAACTAATAAATGCGTTTCACACAAGATTATACACATTGATCTTAATATAAATTGATATTGATTGGCCATTGATCTGTATTCAATCAACGTTGTTGCGATAAAAATTTGGGGCGAGCAACCAACAGTCGAATTGCTCCTCGGCCTCAGCACTAGACCTCGGCTAATACTCGGGCAACCTTCGCAACAATGAACAAACATTACCGGCGGGGGTGAGGCCACTTAAAACCTCTCTGGCGTGCGAATCAGACCAAGGCGATAATAAATTGGGCATATCACAAAATAAAGATCTCTGGAGAGAATGCACCATAAATTGTATGTACTGAGCGTACCTTTGCATAATGGGGGATCGGACTTTATATAGTTGGAGATTGGAGATCCGTGCTCGGATATTCAGGTGAGATTTTAGGATAACTATGTTTGGAAAATATATCTCGGAGATTCAGGAAATATAACTGGGGAGGTTGCCATGTGGAGAAGATACCATAATTATAGGAGAAGTAATGGAGAAAGAGTCTAATAGAGGTAGTTTCCTTGTAGAGGTAGAGTCCTAATGAAGACGGTCTTTATGGAGGCAGATCCCTGATGGGAGTGTTCTTGTGGAGATGGTCTTTAACCGGGCAATCTAACCGACCTCGCCCATTGGCGAGATTGAAATCAACTAGTATGCCTACAGAGTACAGGCGAGTTGAGCAACTAGGGATGTGACTTAGGGTGTGCGAGACTAGACTGGTGACATGGCGTTTGTGGAATATGCCCTATATGTGGAGACTTGCCGTATCTGGAGATTTTGCCTAGATCGTAGGAGACTCAAGGCAGTGGCGTGTCCCATGGAGACCGTGCTTACCTCAATAGAGGGTTCGGAGATGACTGTTTTACCTCAGTCAAGAGGGTTCGGAGATAACTGTCAGCAAATGGAGAATGGTTAATTGAACTGCTCCATGACAAACATAGGCGAGGTATGAGACTATCTCGGAACCTAATGGTTCACATGTCATTTGAGACAGCATGTTCATCTCAGATATTACTATGGCGAGGTGGTAGATTTTACCCCATATTAGTAGCCCCCCTACTTGAGATGCTGAGGCGAAACACTTGGGATCTTCGAGGAACAAGTCAAGCAGATTAGTTCTGATGATATAAGCATGTCATGATGGCGCGCCTTTACAATTGGACACGTGAATTAGAGCATTAATGTTGGAATAGCCTCTTTGCAGGCTTTCCTTTGACGAGCAAGATGCCTTAGTTAATCATGACGACTAGAATAATCAGGCGAGATATCTTTGGAGAGCAAAATGCATTAGTTGAATATTTAGAGGATATAATTCTCAATCATTTTGTATCTTCTTGGCGAGTAAAACTTAGGTAGGCAATGTTAATAATCAAACCAGCGAAATAATGATTTTGATTTTGGCGAAGTCAACAAGTTAAAATTGGCAAAATGGAAAAATTGGCGACAATCCATTTTGGCGACCTCAACATCATTGGCGACAATCTATTTTGGCAAAATTGGCGATAATCCACTTTGGCAAAATTGAAGATTGGCAATCAAGATGCCTTGTTGTAATGAATGGGCATTCTTGATAATGGCAAAATCGACGATGGTGATCAAGATGCCTCTGTAATTTTGTAACGAATTGGAAATCTTGATATTGGTGACATCCACAATGGCAATCAAGATGCCTTTATCACTTTGTAACGTACTGACGATCTTGATATTGGTGACATCCACAATGACGATCAAGACACCTTATTGTTTTGCAATGAATGAGCGCTCTTGATATTGGCGACATCCACAATGGCGATCAAGACACCTTATCATTTTGCAATGAATGGGCGCTCGATATTGGCGACATCCGTACTGGCGATCAAGGTGCCTTATCATGTTATAATGAATGAGCATCCTTGATACTAGCGAAATCCACAATGGCGATCAAGATGGCTCTGTCATTCTGTAACGAACTAGCGATCTTGATATTGGCGAAATAAAACCTGGCGATATAATGGTGAATAATGGTGATAAAAATAAACTTGAGAAATTTTATTACTTATCTCAAGAGAGTTTATCGATCAAAATTGTAAATGCATAGAGATTTGATGAAATAAAAACTTTGGCGACCTATCATTTCTTAGGTGACTTTCATCACACAACTATCAAGGTGATGGATAAGGTGAGCACCGTGGGCGAGGTGAGAACCACGAATGAGGTGAGAACTCTGGAGAATGTGGACATTGTCCTAGGAAATCCGAGCTTAATGAGTCGATCTTATTAGATGGCGAGGTGAATCCTCCCTTTTATGGTTATCCTTTCCTCGCCTCCTTCGTTTGGCCTTAGCTAATTCTTTCGCTGTAATGTATTTGTCAACCTTGCTCTGGAATGATGACAATGTTGTAGGGATGCTTTTAGAAAGGGAGTCAAACATCGGGCTCGGGCGAAGTCCTTCAATCATGGCCTTAATCACGATCTTATCACTAGGGTATTCCACCTCTAAGATAACTTGGTTGAATCATTTGATGTAGTCTTTCAAGCTCTCAGTCTCCTTTTGGTGAACATTGAACAGATGGGAGGAATTCTTTTGCCTAACCCGGTAGCTCATGAAGTTGGCAATAAAGAGCTTACTCAGGTCGCCAAATGAGTCAATGGTTCCAAGAGATAGCTTTTCTGAACCATGACCTCGCCGATCCCTTCAGAGTGGAAGAAAAAGCCTTGCACATTACTTCGGCCGAGTATCCTTGTAGCAACATCAAACTCTTGTACGAATCCAGATGTTCCATAAGATCTGTCTTCCTTTCGTAGGTCCCGAGATGAGTAGGTAGCTTGAACTTGGAGGAAACCCTGACTCTCATTACCCTCTTTGTGAACGGTGGCTCAGTCTGCTTGATCAAAGCATCCACGGTTCTTGGAGCGCCTGCCCCAGTATTGATAGTGTCAAGACGGTCATTCAGATCTCTGATCTTTTGGGAGGTGGAATTGTCTCGGCTCTTGGGCGCCTAGTTATCTCGGTGAGGCGATCTTCCTCTTTGCCTGACCTCCTCGCCCTCCACTTCAGGCATTTCGCTGGATGACCAGGATTTTGTCGAGGAGGAACTTCTTTCACGTCGAGGACGAGGACTTGGCGAGCGACATCGCTTGTTTCGTACTTGGCCAGTACTATGGTTGTTTTGGGAATTGTCGTCACCCGATCGGCGAGACCGTTGAATATCTGGAATAGGGGTGCGGCTGGAGGTGGTGGATTAACAACGATGAGATGTTGTATCAGGCGAGCGTTATTCTCGTTCATGATTCTCATCTGCTCAGTCATATCATGCACCTCACGGTGAAGACCTTCTAGATTCGGAGTTTGACTAGTATTGGCCATAGGATGAGCTCTGTTGTCCAAAGGACTGCTGGCACTTGGTCTAGGCAATAAACGACTACGCAGGTACATAGAAAGTTGAGAACTGTTGTTCCTACAGACGACGCCAAACTATTATGGTAAAAATTTAGAGCGAGCAACCAATAGTCAAATTATTTCTCGGCCTCCGCACTGGACCTCGGCTAATACTCGGGCAACCTGCGCAGCAATGAACAAACATTACCGACGGGGGTGAGGCCGCTTAAAACCCCTCCGGCCTGCGAATTAGACCAAGGTGATAATAAATTGGACATATCACAAAATAAAGATCTCCGGAGAGAATGCACTATAAAGTGTGTGTACTGAGCGTACATTTGCATAATGGGGGAGCGGCCTTTATATAGTTGGAGATTGGAGATCTGTGATCGGATATTCAGGTGAGATTTTAGGATAGCTATGTTTGGGAAATATATGCCGGAGATCTAGGAGATATAACTGAGGAAGTTGCCACGTGGAGAAGATACCGTAATTATAGGAGAAGTAATGGAGAAAGAGTCTCATAGAAGTAGTTTTCTTGTAGAGGTAGAGTCCTAATGGAGATGGTTTTTATGGAGGCAGATCCCTGATGTGAGTGTTCTTGTGGAGATGGTCTCTGACGGGGCGATCTAACTGACCTTGCCCATTGAAGAGATGGAAATCAACTAGTATGCCTACGGAGTACAGGCGAGTTGAGCAACTGGGGATGTGGCTTAGGGCGTGCAAGACTAGACTGGTGACAAGGCGTTTTGTGGAATATGCCCTGTATGTGAAGACTTTCTGTATCTGGAGATTTTGCCTAGATCGTAGGAGACTCAAGGCCGTGGCGTGTCCCATGGAGACCGTGCTTACCTCGGTAGAGGGTTCGGAGATAACTGTCAACTAATGTAGAATGGCTACTTGGACTGCTCCATGACAAACATAGGCGAGGTATGAGACCATCTCGGAACCTAATGGTTCACATGTTATTTGGGGCAGCATGTTCATCTCAGATATTACTAATGCGAAGTTCTTGATGAGTCCGGTCTACATGATTTTTAACGATAGTAAAATTCTCGATGAGATCTAGAAGATAAATGAGTTTAATTTTATGTGTTATATTTGTTTATCAAATTATAAAATAGAACTGAACAAATACTAAACTATATCCGATCAACGTAATTTTACAGTATTGATCGTTACACATGAATCTATACTATAAATGATTTTTCGATCATTAAAATAAACTTAAAACAAGACTCAAAATGCTTGGATTGTTGCATTCCATTTGGTAGACTTTACATAAACCAGGTCATTTTTAGTAGTTTTTTTGTTTGACTTTAGTTTTCATTAACTGCTAGGTTGTATTTTGATGAAGAATTATAGTAAAATTTATGAAAAAAATGAAGAGATACAGAAACGGTTAAATGAATAGCAATGCTATACAAACAAATCTTACAAAATATTTTTACTCACATTCCTATCACATTACTCTGGTAAGGCTCATTTCAAATTTTAAAGTTTTATCACTTCTTAACACATTATTGAGTAAGAATCATTTGTAAAATTTATTAATTTTGTTTAGTATTTTTTAAATGAAAAAGATAATTCCTTCTTTGGATTCGCTGTCATTTTTTTTAATTCATAAACTCCTCCACAAATTTATAATCCAAATATAGTCTTAAATGTGACTTTTGGTAACAAACCCTAATCATTACTAAACATGTTTTTTTAGGGTTAAAGTACTAAATTAAATATGTACTAGAAATACAATTTTTCCTTCCTTTATTTGTGAAGGAAATAAAGTTAAAGAAAACAAAAAGAAAAGAGAAATCCTATGTTCTCAACTTCGGATTAAGAAATATTTTTTAAATTAAAAAATGGATAATACAAATTTACTAAGTTATGCGATCGCACACACTCAAGTGGATTTAAAACATTCAAATTAAATTCAAAAAACTTTTCTTAATCTAAATTTGAGGAACTCTAGCACCAGTGAAAAAAAAATAATAAAATGAAAGTTAGATTTCTTTTTTGTTCTTAATTTTTCAGCCACATTTTCAACAAGCAGCTAAACCTATTTTATTTATTTAATTATTTAAGACTAGTAATTTTTACACTCTTCTTTTATTTAATTGAACTTTATTTTTTTTATTTTAATTAGGGTGAATTTGCCCATATATTCTATTTGGGTCTGGTTTGTTTTAAGTTTTTTGAGTTTTTTAGTTGCTTTAGTTTTCGTCTTTTTTCGTCTTCAATGATTTTTTTTCACCGTTTGATAAAAGATTTACAATTTTTTGGTTTATCTTGACGAGATGAGTCCAACCATGTAAAAAATTTCATCTAATTCAAGAAAAACTTCACTAAGGACCAAAAAATTATTTTTGACCAAAAAAATTATTTTAAAGGGTTTTTTTCTCATCTTTTGTGATTTTTTTTAAAAATTAAATAAGAATTTTATATTTTTAAATTCCTCTCGTTAATCTAAATTAAAAAAAATATAAATTTTTGATTAAATGGTGAAAAAATTCACTAAATATAAAAAACTCAAAAACTAAAACAGCTAAATAAATTAAAAAAATAACAAAAATGATAGATACATACCAAAAAATATACACACCCAGACACGCCCTCTCACAAGTACAGTGGAGCCCGCCTTAATTAGAATTTAAAAAAAAATCCTAATTAGGGCGGCTCCCATTGTGTTTGTGAGAGGGTGTGTCTTGTACACACCCAAAAATAGGTGTGTACCTATCATTGTTAAAAAAATAATTGCCAAAATTGGGCCTTAGTGAAAGCATTTGATTTAAAGTAGGTATTTCGGTAAATTTACCCTAATAAATATAAAAAAAAAAGTAGATAGAAAAAGAAGAATGTAAAAATGCTAGCCTTATTTTATCAAATTAAATACCAATTAGCTTCAAAAAAAATAAATACCAATTGTTTTTTTTTAATTTTGAAATCTACATGCTGGAACCTCTGTTCTATGTGCTTAATTGCAATTGGTCGTCGCTGATCTCATCTCCAGAGTTTAGACGTGGCGGGGCAGTTGGGTCAACTACAAAGCCCAATCTCCCTCGAGCCCACCGTTAGTCCTCCTCCTCCGTTATAGAATAACAGTAACATATATACAGAAATTTCTGGAGAGAGAGAGTTTATCCAGCCCCAAGCTTCTCCTTCTCCGCTCAAGCACAATACACAAGAGAGAGAGAGAGAGAGAGCCAAAACCTGATAGCGAAATCGAGCGAGAGAAACAGTCCGAGAGCATTACTTATGTAGAGAGAGAATTTTCTGTTACATACATATGGAGGAAGAGGGACGGAAATTTGTGCTTGAGAAGCATATATATACAGAGAGACTTTTCTGAGAAGAATTGTGGTTCTGTTTGGAGAGCGAGACATAAT
>BRYF01000029.1:10272500-10275000 GCA_030159135.1 Actinidia polygama | reverse complement strand
GCCTCCACGAGAATTCCTCCTATGTAAGGGTACTATCTCCATAAGACTCCTTCTCCATTACGTCGCCTTTGATTGCGGGTCAATCTCCATATGGCATTCTCCTTATATTACTCTGATATTTACTGGATATACTTTCATATTTAGCCGCTCGAGGATCACGTCATACTTTTCTTATACGGCTCTCCATTCTCTATCTATAAAATGGCCGCTCCACCATTATGCAAAGGCACGTTCAATACACACACATCACAGTGCATTCTCTCCGGAGAGTTCTATTTTATATTTCGCCCAGTTTGTCATCGCCTTGGTCTGATTTTTATGCTGGAGCGATTTTGAGCGGCCTCGTCCCAGTTGTTTACTTTGGTCTACCAACGCAGGTCGCCCGAGTTACTACTAAGGTTCAGTGCCAAAGTAAAAAAGAGCAATATTGACTGTTGTTTGCTCACCCCAGATTTCTATCTAACAGTTTGGCACCATCTGTGGATATGACAGTTTTTAACCTTCTATGCACCTGCGCAACCGTTTACTGCCCAGACCAAGTGTCAGCAGTCCTTTGGACAACAAAACTCACCCGATGGCCAATACCAGTTAACTCCGGACCTAGAAGGACTCCACCGCGAGATACATGGTATGGTAGAGCAAATGAGAGTCATGAATAAAAATAACGCCCGCCTGATACAGCTCCTCGCCGCGGCCAATCCACCACCTCCGGTAGCACCTCCCATTCCCGATATTGAGCGATCTCATCGCTCTCATCGCTCGGGTGACAACCATTCCCAGGACAACCATAGTACTAGCCGAGCTCAAAGGGGACAACGTCGATCGCTAAGTCCTCAGAAGGAGTTCCTCTTTGTTAGAATCCCGATCGTCTAGACGAGCCCCTAAAGTGAAGGGCAAAGAGGTTAGGCGAAGAGGAAGGTCACCTCACCAGATAATCAGGCCAGGAGCTGGGACAAATCCACCTCTTAGAAGATCCAAGATCTAGATGCCCGCCTTGACGTCATCAATACCGGGGTAGGCGCACCAGTAACCGTGGATGCTTTGATTAAGCAGACTGAGCCGCAGTTCACGGAGAGGATGATGAGAGCTAGGGTTTCCTCCAAGTTCATATCACCTACCCAGCTTGGGATCTACGAGGGGAAGATGGATCCTATGGGCCATCTGGATTCATACAAAAGCTTGATGTCGCTCTAGGGGTGTTCAGACGAATTAATGTGCAAGGCTTTTTCTGCAACTCTAAAGGGATCGGCAATGTCATGGTTCAGAAAGTTGCCTCCTAGAACCATTGACTTGTTTGGCGACCTGAGTAGGATCTTCGTCACCAACTTCATGAGCTACAGAGTTGGGCAGAATATATTGTCGCAAAAGAGTTGACTGAGGCAAAACGGAGATGGCGAGGAAGGGATGACAAGAGGAAGGAGCCAAACACCAGGCGAATGGACTCTAAGGATGAGGTGAGGAACAAAAGGCCAGATAGAGATTTAAGGCGACGAACCAATGATAAGTGTCCTCGCACTCGACCTTGCCGCCCGGGTTTGGTGCTACCTCCTCTTAATGCTCCAATTGTCCAAGTACTTACAAAAATCAAGTACGAGGAATTCGTCAAATGGCCTGGCAAAATCAAGACCAATCCTCAGAAAAGGAACAAGAACAAGTATTGTGAGTTCCACCGAGACCACGGGCATAACACAGAAGACTACTTTTAGCTAAAGGAACAGATAGCCTACTTATCAAAAGGGGATATCTGAGAAAATACGTTGCTAATCGCCCGCCTTCTAACTCGCCAAAGAGGAGATATGGCTACAACAGACCGACCGCTGGTGATATATAAGTGATCCAAGGCGGATTTGGATTCGGTGGATTTTCAAGTTCATCTAGGAAACGGCACGCTAGGAGCGCCAGTGGACAAGTTGAGGAAGAAGTCTACAATCTCTCTTCACCAGCCATTGATATTCACCCGTTTATCATCTTCAACAATGACGATCTGAGGGGCCTACACCTCCTTCATGATGACGCCTTAGTTGTTTCAGGTGTCATCGCCAACTTCAACGTTCAAAGAATCTTGATCGATAATGGGAGTTCAGCGGATATCTTGTTCATCTCGACATTTGAAAAAATAAAGATCGGACTGGATAAGATGCACCCCTTCCATACTCCCCTTGTAGGATTTGAAGGAAACATGACGCATCCGCTTGGATGGATCAAACTGTCGGTGACATTGGAAGCGGAGCCGCACCAGACCACCATTTGGTTGGACTTCATTGTGGTAGATTGTCCTTTGCCCTATAACGCGATTTGAGGGTACACCACTTCGTGAGGAACCAAGGCCATTACCTCAACCTACCACTTGAAAATGTTGTCACACCCCCAACCTAATTAGACATAAATGATGCTAATTAGATGGGATGTGATTGCACAGGCCACCATTCCTAAGAACGACTCCTGGAATTCACCACATATTCAACTAATAAAGAGTACATCATTATCTATTCACTAATAA
>BRYF01000029.1:10227500-10232500 GCA_030159135.1 Actinidia polygama | reverse complement strand
AATTAATGAACGACATCCTCATACTCCTCGCTGAAATGATATGATGTTGCCTTCACTCAACGTCCCCATAGCCGAGGTACTTATGAAGATCAAGAATGAAGAATTTGCGAAGTGGCCTGGGAAGATTGAGACCAATCCCCTCTAGAGAAATAAGAACAAATATTGTGAGTTTCAATAGGATCAGGGCATAATATGGAGGAGTGCTTTCAATTGAAGGAATAGATAGCTGGTCTGATCAGGAGGTGATAATTGAGGAAGTTTGTAGTTGCTCTCCCGAGGCCTGACTCACCTGACAGAGGTTACGCTGATAATAGGCTGACCGTAAGAGACATCCAAACTATCCACGAACGATTTGGATCAAGAGGATGTTCGAACTCATCTCAGAAAAGACATGCTAGAGAGGCAAAGAGGTGAGCAGAAAAAGAGGTTTACAACCTCTCCACACCTATGTCTAAAGCTATCCCTTCCATCACCTTCACCAATGAGGATTTGAGAGGTTTGCACCTCCTCCATGACAATGCATTGGTGATATCCGCCACAATCGCCAATTTCAACATTTAGACGATCCTAATTGATAACGGGAGTTCTGCCAATATTTTGCTCATCTCAGCATATGACAAAATGAGGATCAGAAAAGACATACTCCACCCTTTTCATACTCCTCTAGTCAGGTTTAGGGGAGGCTCAATACACCCTACACCCCCTTGCATGGATTAAACTGCCCTTGATTTTGGGGGCCACTACCGAATGGCAAGACTTCATCATTGTGGATTGTCTTTCACCCTACAACGCAATTTTAGGTCGCCCCACATTGGAAAAAATTAGAGCCATTACTTTTACCTATCACCTGATGATGAAGTTTCCTACATCTTCTAGTATAGACGAGGTAAGGGGCGACCAAAAAGTTTTAAGGTAGTGCTTCATGACGGCGATGAAAACCAGCCCTACTCTGAAACCAAGCACCATATAACAATTATAGATAGACGATGCCGGGATGGATGTGTTGAGGGATGAAATAGAGGATGCACCCCTTGTTGATCCCCGAGAGACCAAAAACACCAAGCCACTAGAAAAAGTGGCTCCAATTTTTATACACCCTAACCATCCAGATCGCCATGTGATGATCGGGACTGAATTGACTGAAGAGCTATGAAGTGCTTTGCTGGATTTTTTGATGAAAAATTACCACGTATTTGCATGGTCACAAGGCGACGTCCCAGAAATAGATCCTTATCTTACCTTTCATAAGCTTTTTATTGACTGTTATCATCCTCCAGTCTGCCAAAAAAGGAGAAAGTTTGCCCCCGAACGTCTGAAGGTCATAGAGGAAGATGTGTCCAAATTTATCAAAGTCGGCGTTATCAGAAAATCCCATTACCCAGACTGGTTGGCCAACGTCATCATCGTCCTTAAGAAGGGAAGGAAATGGAGAGTGTGCGTTGATATCACTGACCTAAATAAGGCTTGCCCTAAAGACAGTTTCCATTTACCAAAGATTGATCTGATAGTTGATGCAATCTCCAAGCATGAACTCCTTAGATTCATGGACACCTTCTCGGGATACTATCAGATTAAAATGCATCCTCCCGACATTGAAAAAATGTCTTTCATCACAGAAAGGGGACTGCATTGTTATAAAGTCATGCCCTTTGGACTGAAAAATGGAGGGGCAACATATCAAAGACTAGTCAACAAGATGTTCAAAGAGATGATTGGTAAAATAATGGAATTTTACATTAACGACATGCTGGTAAAGAGCTTCAAAGCTGCTGACCAAATCACCCACTTAGACGAAACATTTAGTATCCTTCGCAAACATCGCATGATGCTAAACCCCTCCAAGTGCATCTTTGGCGTATCATCGGGAAAATTCCTCAGATTCCTAATAACCAAACAAGGAATCGAAGCACATTCTTACCAAATTCAAGCTCTGCTCATGATGAGATCGCCCAAAAATGTCCGTGAAGTATGAAAATTGACCGGGCGAGTAACAGCTCTTAATAGATTTGTTTCAAAATTGGCGGACAAATGTATGCCATTCTTCAATATTCTAAGGAAAAATAAGGCATTTGAATGGATGAATGAATACGAAATAATGTTTAAGCAACTAAAGGAATATCTGGGATCACCCCATGCTCATATTTCCTAACATGGGCGAGAAAATCATCCTGTTTCTATCCTTGTTGCCCACCGCGGTGAGCACCGTGCTCGCCAAGGAAGAGGACAAAATTCAATAACCATTATACTACGTCAGCAAAGTCCTCATAGGGGTAGAGACTAGATACTTAAAGATTGAAAAACTCGCCTACGCTTTCTTGATTTCAGCAAGAAAACTCCGCCACTATTTCCAGGCACACCATATTGTTGTACTCATAGATCAGCCCCCCTAAAGCAAATTCTCCAACGACCTAACACCTCCAGACGGTTACTCAAGTGGTCCATTGAGTTGAGCGAATTTCACATCGACTATCGACTAAGGATGGCAATCAAACCCCAAGCACTGACCGATTTCATAGCTGAATTTACATATGACATATCTCCTAATCCCGAGACCGAGATCCCCGAGGAGCAGGAGGTCAGAGATAGCGACATCACTAGATGGAAGCTATTCGTGGATGGATCATCCAACCAGCATGGCTATGGTGCAGGCCTCGTACTCCAAACCCCTTTAGGAGAGCAAATTGAGTATGCCATATGCATTGGGTTCAAAACCACCAACAACGAGGCAGAATATGATGCTCTCCTCGCCAGTTTAAGAGTTGCAACTGAGTTAGAAGTGGAATCCTTATATTCTTACAGTGATTTCAGCTTGTAGTGAATCAGGTTCAAGGAGATTATCTCGCCAAAGATCTCCGTATGTTGGCATATCTAGATGAGGTCAAGGCCATGAAAATGAAAAATCAAAGATTTCAAGATCCTCCAAATTCCCCAAGAAGAAAATAAGCAAGTCAATTCCCTAGCAAACCTAGCCTCTGCTTTTAATTTCATCTCGGATAAAAGCTTCCCTCTTGAATTGTTGCCGAATTCGAGCATTGACTTCTCCAAGATCATCTACCAAGCAACAGCAAAACCAACATGGATGGAAGACATCTTCATGTACCTCTAAGATGGGGAGCTATCGTCCAAAAACTCCAGAAATGACGAATTTGGTATCAGTTGGCCAGATTTTGCTTCCCCCACAATACACAATACAAGAGGTCCGTCTCAAGACCACTCCTAAGATGTCTCTGACTAGAGAAAGCAAATTACGTACTTAGAGAGATTAATAGAGGAATGTGCAAAAATCATTCTGGGGCTATGTCATTGGTTAGAAAGGCACTTCGCTAAGGGTACTTTTGGCCCCATATGAAACGAGATGCAATGGCACTCACCAAAAAGTGCGACAAATGTCAAAGGTTCACTCCGGTAAGTTATCTCCCTCCTACCGAGATGGTCCCAATAACCAGTCAAGCTCCGTTACATAAATTTTTTTTGATTGTCGCCATGGACTACTTCACCAAGTGGATAGAAGCGAAACCTCTAGCCAAAATCACTGAAAGAAACACCAAGAATTTTGTTTGAAAAAACATTATTTATCGATTTGGGATCTTGAAGGTAATCGTCTCTGACAATTCAAAGTAGTTCTACAACGACATATTCAAGCTGATTCAAGCTATTTTGTTCAGACCTCTCCATCTCCAGTCATTTCTCTTTCCCCATCATCCTCAGGCAAACGGCCAAGTAGAGAGGTCACCAACAGAACGATCTTAAGGAACCTGAAGGCGAGGTTAAAAAAATCTAAGAGCGAATGGGAAGAAGACCTTCGGAGTGTACTATAGGCCTATCATACAACGAACAAGATCTCGATAGGTGAAATGCCGTATTCTATGGTGTATGAGACAAAATCGGTCATACCAGTAGAGATAGGGATGCCTAGCTTCAGGATGATGAATTTCAACAAGGAGAACAACTAGACAGAATTGAGGCTTAACCTTAATCTCCTTGCCGAAAAAAGGGATCGTGCCGAGGTGCGCCCAAGCTGCCTACAAGCACTAAGTCGCCAAGTATTATAACAAGAGGGTTAAACACAAGTTATTTCTACCGGGCGACTTGGTCCTAAGGGAGATCATTTTATCTTGGAAAGAACTTAATTCTAGAAAGCTTGGCTCGACATGGGAAGGTTCATAAAGAGTCGACAAGGTGTCCAGGCCAGGAACTTATTGGATAAAAGACGTGGGCAGGAAAGCACTACCCCACCTCTAGAATGCTGAACACTTAAAGAAATACTGCCCATAGTTCTTTTGGTCGCCATTGTATCAATGTCGCCTAAATAATATCATTTGTCATCGCCAAAGTTCTACTTTATTAGAATGAAGTTGTGGTTGCCAATATCCATGTAATTATGGTTATTTTAATGGAATCACCAATTTCTCCAGCTCAATTATTGCCGAATATTAGTATCATTGCCAATGACAGTGAAGTCGCCAAACTGAGTTATCATCAAATTTATTGCCGCTTTAATCAAATTAGTTCAACATATTGTTGTCGCCAAAATCAAAATTGTTATATCATCGTTTTTGCATATTGACATCACCTACATAACTTTCTTCTCATCGTCAAGTTTATTCACCAAGTCCAAAGGAAACAAAAAATGTTGATTGGAATAATTGACAAATGCATTTTGCTCACCATATTGTTATGATCACCGTGATTAAGTTTAATGTCTTCCTTGTTAAGTAAGGTGATTTAACTTATTATGTACGCCTAACAATTTTTGTTCGCCAAGTTCATTTCTCCAGTTTTATCACATTCCCTATTCATTAGTAATGATATTGCCAGATCATATTTATGGTCACTTGAGAGAAACAAACACATTGCCATAGAAGAAAAACAAATATGAAAAAAAACCATCTTATTGATGTTGCCATTACAATAAAAAAAATGTACAAAGAGATGCCTATTGGGAAAAGGGGTTCATATCCAACTCATCCTTCTCCTCCTCTTCGTCCTCCTCAACCAGG
>BRYF01000029.1:10175000-10180000 GCA_030159135.1 Actinidia polygama | reverse complement strand
TGCGTGAATCGAAAAAAATTATAGTCTATCCATATACCATTTAACACCTTTCTAAGATAGAAATCGAGATTATACCTTTCCTGACCCTTATCCTCAGCAAAGTAGAGGGCATTCCTCTCTAGGGCTGAAGTGGAACTCGATTATCCTTTCTTCTTCTTTCCCTTTCGTTTTCCCGAATCACTTTGGGCCTTCTTCTTCCTTTGGCCATGTCGGGTGTCGACACTATTAGGGCCAGGGACTGCTTCTTCGATTTTGCAAATTTGGGCGCCATTTGACATATCTAAGATGGTTGTATAATGATGGAATTGTTCGATTAAGAGTGTAAATCGAGTTTGAGGAAGGGATTCGTGGTGAATCGTGGATCGTGGGGGTTGAAACGTGTTTTTGGAGGGAAGTTAGGGAGACAAATATGGATAGAGAAAGAGAGAGTGTCACATAAATGACGAAATAGGGCTTTGTTCATATTTATAGTCCCGACTAATGTGTCGACACTTTTCTTGTTGTCTTGTTGGTGTCAACACTTTGGGGTTCAAACGGTTCAGATGGTTTATCCCAGGTTCCTAAGGTTCAACACATGTTTCAAAAGGTTAACATATTGTTCAAATGTGTCGACACTTGTTATTTGGGTGTCGACACTTATTTATATTATAAACTTTTTGTCCTAATGTGTCAACACTTATAAGTGAGGTGTTGACACTTTTTATCCTCAAATTTTAATGTAAACTTTTTGTTAGAGTGTGTCGACACTTTGTAAGAGAGGTGTCGACATTTTTCTCTCAAAAACTTTCTGTTGAAATGTGTCAACACTTTGTAAGTGAGGTATCGACTCTTGTTCTTTCAAATTTTAGTGTGACCTTTCTGTTTGAATGTGTCGACACTTTGTTACGGAGGTGTCGACACTTGAAATTGTGTTCTAAATTTTTTTTGTGTCGACATATGACTGCTGGGGGGTCGACACTTTTTGTTCACTGTAAAACATTATGTTGCTATGTGTCGACACTTGTAGCTGCAGAGTTTATGTTTGTGCCTAATGTGTTTTATATATATATATATATAAAGAGAAGAACATTTTTATAATTCTACCTAATAGAGACAAATTTTGGAGTGTAGAATGTAAAAAAAGGAGTGTAGAAATCAAAACCCTATATATATATATAAATTTTGCACATACTTTTAACACTTATCAACTCATAGGATTACTCATTCCTAGTTCCCTTCTAATCATGAAAAATCTATATTCCCTTAGGGGTTTTATGAATATATCCAAATTCGAGTTCAATATCACATTTTTGCACGTGATCTCTTATAAAATGATACTTAATCTCAATAATTTAGTACGAGAGTGTTGGATATAATTTTTAGTCAAATTTATTGCACTTGTGTTATCGCATTTAATTGGTATGTGGTCAAGTGAAATTCTGTAATCCTCTAATTGATGTTTCATCCATAACACATGTGCACAGCAACTACTGACTGCGACATATTTAGCCTCCGCCGTGGATAGTGCTATGGAATTTTGCTTCTAACAAAATCAAGACACAATCATGTTGCCTAGGGGAGTTGACAAGAGCCACTCGTGCTTTTCTTATTAATTCTACTTCCCGCATAGTCGGCATCGGTATGAGCAATAAGATCGAATGATGTGTCATTTGGATACCATAGACCTAAATTTTGTGTGTTTAATATCTTGATTTTTTTTTACAGCAATTACATGTGATTCTTTAGGATTAGATTAGAATCTAACACACAAGCACACACTAAACATAATATCCGGTCTACTAGCGGTCAAGTATAACAACGATCCTATCATGCTTATATAATGTTTAATATCAACCGACTTACCTCCTTTATCGCTATCCAATTTGGTTGAAGTGCTCATTGGAGTACTTGTAGGCTTTGCATCTTCCATGCCAAATTTTTTATCAAATCTTTGATGTATTTGCTTGGTTGATAAAAATGCCTTCCTTCAATTGCTTTATTTGGAGTCTAAGAAAGTAATTGAGTTCTCTCATCATGCTCATTTCAAATTCTCTTGGCATACATTTAGAAAATTCTTTGCAAAGGGATTCATTAGTAGCACCGAAAATAATATCATCCACATAAATTTGTGCTAGGAGCATGTTATTGTGTTCGATTATAATAAAAAGTGTAGTGTCTATTTTTTTTCTTGAAAAACCTTTTTCAATCAAAAATTTGTTCAATCTTTCATACCAAGCCTTTGGGGCTTGTTTTAAACCATATAATGCTTTTGTTAATTTAAAAACTTTTGATCTTCAAAATCGGGAGGTTGCTCAACATATACTTCCTCAGTAATTTAACCATTTAGGAAAGTACTTTTAACATCCATTTAAAAAAGTTTGAAGTATTTAAAATATGCAAATGCAAGTAACATCCTCATGGCTTCTAATCTAGCTACTGGTGCAAATATTTCATCAAAATCAATGTCTTTTTCCTGCCTATAGCCTTGAGTAAAAAGTCTAACCTTGTTCCTTACAACAACACTGGATTCATCTATTTTATTCCTAAATACCCATTTGGTTCCAATAACCGGGTGATCTCTAGGCCTAGGAACAAGGTGTCATACCTCATTCCTTTCATATTGGTTAAGTTCTTCTTGCATTGTATTTATTCAAAATTTATAATTTTCGGCGTCTTTAAAATATTTTGGTTCTATTTGAGATAAAAATGCAAGGTGATTGCAAACATTTCTAAGAGAGGAGCGAGTTCTTACCCCTTGTGAAAGATCACCAAGGATTTGCTCAGTTGGATAGTTATGCACAAACTTCCATTCCCTAGGTAGACTTTCATTGTATTTTATTGTTTTGATGGAGTTTCTTGTACTTCATCCTCCTTTTGCAGATTTTCCATTGAATTTTGTTGAATATCTAGCTTTTCTAAGTTTTGCTTAACTTCTTCTACATCAGCACTTATGACTTTTTTAGATATCGAGTTATGTTCATCAAAAGTGACATGGATTGATTCTTCAACCACTAGAGTTCTTTTATTATAAACTCTATATACTTTGCTATGGATTGAATATCCAATAAAGATCCTCTCGTCGACTTTTGCATCAATTTTTTTGATATTTTCTTTATTGTTACTTAAAACAAAGTATTTGCATCAAAATGCTCTAAAATATAAAATATTTGACTTTTTGCTTTTCAAAGCTCATAGGGGTTTTGTTTAACACTTTTCTAAATAAAATTCGATTTAAAACATAACAAGAAGTAATGACCGCTTCGGCCTAAAAATATTTTGGCAAACTATTTTCGCAAAGCATGGTTCTTTCCATTTCTTGCAAAACTCTATTTTTTCTTTCAATAATCCATTTGCAATCATTTGCATCACAAATTTTTTTTAGAGGTTTGCAATCAAATTTTTCTCCATGATCGGTTCTAATTGAGGTGATTGAGTGTCCCCTTTTATTTTGAACATTTCTATAAAATTTTGTAAAAAAGTCAATTGTTTCATCCTTATGAGCCAAGAAGAATGTCCATGTAAATTTTGAATAGTTATCAACAATAATAAGTGCATATTATTTTTTACCAAGACTTAAAGTCCTAAATGGTCCAAATAAGTCCATATGCAAAAGTTAAAGTGGTCTAGTAGTATTGAGCATATTTATGAATTTGAAAGAGATTCAAGTTTGTTTTCCCATTTGACAAGCATCACAAATATTATCCTTTTCAAATTTGATTTTTGAAAAGCCCTTTTACTAAATCTTGTTTTGAGACTTTTTCAAGTATGCTTATACTAATATAGCCAAGTCGTCTATACCACAACCAACTTTCATCACTATTCATAGCGGCAAGGAATTTGATTTCGCAAGAAAATAAATCGTTTAAATCAAACATGTAAATGTTACCTTGTCTATGTTTAGTGAAGATTGTTTTGTTATTCAAATCAAGACCTCCCTACAGCTGCAAAAGGTTGGAGAACTAGTAGACTTAATGAACAAGTCACTCATGATGTCTTGTCCTCATTTAATGAACAAGTAATTTATAGAAGAAGCCTATGTAAATGATCAAGTCACGTTGTTTCACACAGTATCAAATGTCTTGTCCTCATTTATGATGGCAAAAAATTAACTAGTTATGGGTGGGAGTTCGAGCCCGTTAATTAGCGGGCTTGGGACAATTCGGGATCGGATCGGGATCGGGCTGTACGAAATCGGGCTGGGTTCAGGCGGCCCAACCTATTTGACAGCTCTATTCTGATCCCACATAACTCTTGCGTCAAAACAACTAGGATACACTGAGATACAAGTAAGAAGAATATTATATGAATATTCCTCTAATTGGTAAATTATATTTTCCATTCCTAAAGTTTGAATTTGGTCCCTAAACTTTAAAAAATTACAGTTTAGTCCTTAAACTTTAGAAAAATTATAATTTGGTCTCCAAAATTTACTAAAATTATATTTTTATCCGTAAAAATTTTAAAAATTATATTTAGTCCCTAAAGTTCTAGAAATTACAATTTAATTTTAAAACTTTTAGATATTACGATTGGGTCCTTGAAAATTTTGAGTTCCAATGCAATACTTCATTCCAGAATCCATGGAAGTATATTTTTGTTGCAGGGAGTGAAAGCGAAAATTAGAGGAGATAAATAATCAGTTTGTTGAACTTTTTGAGCAAATTTAGAAGATATCAAATGAGATATATGTATGTGTTCTAAATACACTCCATCTAGCATAGTTGTGGATGAAATTAATTTGTCTTTAAGAAACTTTGAAGAGTTACATAGCGAAAGCGAGCTTCAAGACCTTCAACAAGACAAGAGTGATCACCTAAGCATATGTTGGACCTCCTGAAGATAGTGAATTCACTATGCTTAGTTCTTGGTATCGATTTCAAGAAAACAGTGACTAAGATCCATCCTAGTTTGGGTAATAATTCTGAAGGAATTTGATCATGACTAATAAAACTATTACGCGGTTGACAATTACAATACAAAAATTGTGAGAGATTAAAATAAAAAAGAAAACCAAGCCGGTA
>BRYF01000029.1:10165000-10172500 GCA_030159135.1 Actinidia polygama | reverse complement strand
AACCTTCTAGAAGGTAAGGGAAAAACTACTGCATTGGGGGCAAAGGACACTGCTGCAATGTTGGAGGAGGCGTTCTTAAAGCCTTTTATGCCTCAAATATCTGCTTTAAAATCTAAACATGAGATTGAGGATTCAGCTAACTCTGATTCCAATTCTTCCTCCGGTACTCCCCAATCAAAGCTCAACCTACTGGATATCTCTATTGGTTCATTTAACTCTGTTGTCATGCCTGTCATGACAACAAACGCTCTTGCCAAAAATTATTGAGGCACTATACAAAACGATGGAATACCGTGATGTCCAAATGGCATCCATGATGAACAAGATAGAGAGTCTGGAAGAATTAAACCAAGATGCTGATAGCCCTCCAAAATTACAAGATGTTACTGAGTTTTCGGCCAAACAACAAGACCCCCAAAATAACTTACAAGTTTCGGCCGATGGATCAATCCCTATCGACCAACTGAAGAAAATTATTCTAGGTGCTATCAAAGATAAGTACGAGGGAACTCCAAAATCTTCTCTCACTTATTCCAAGCCCTACACTCAAAGGATCAATCAACTGAAGATGCCTGTTGGTTACCAACCACCGAAAATTCAGCAATTCGATGGCAAAGGTAATCCAAAATAACATATTACCCATTTTGTGAAAACGTGCAACAATGCTGGAATTGTTGGAGATTTTCTTGTCAAGCAATTTATTCGTACACTCAAGTGCAGTGTTTTTGATTAGTATTGTGATCTCGAGTCTCGCATAATTGATAGTTGGGAGCAATTAAAACAAGAGTTTCTGAATCGCTTCCATAACACTCGTTGTACTGTTAGTATGATCGAGCTTACTAGTTCTCGCTAAGGGAAAGATGAACCGGTCGTCGATTACAACAATCGATGGAGAAACTTAAGCTTGAATTGCAAGGATAGGTTATGTGAGACTTCTGAAATCGAGATGTGTATTCAAGGCATGCAATGGGGTCTACGTTATATTCTCCAAGGAATCAAACCTAGAACCTTTGAAGAACTTGTAACACGAGCACATGATATGGAACTCAACATTGCTGCGAATGGAAGTCAATGACTACTTTTCCAAGATCCCCACAAAGGAGAAATCAAACCCAACATTCGAAAATGGGGTAATAAGTCTTTCTCCAAGCCAAATACCAAAGATTCAATGATTGTAATCACTGCACCAGACAAGATCTCTACTAAGTCCAAAAAGAAAGAAGTAGAGAAAGCTAATTTTACCCAAGAAAAATGGAGGAAAAAGTTCATGCTACAAGAGATGCAAAACAAAGAGTACCCTTTTTTCGACGCTGAAATCCCCAAAATGCTTGATCAACTACTAGAATTGAACGTCATCGAGCTCCTAGATATGAAGCGACCTGAGGAGACTAGGAAGGTTAATGATTCAAACTATTGCAAGTACCATTGTTTGGTCAGCCACCTTACTCAACATTGTTGTGTATGAAAGAAAGAATTTTGGGATTAGCCAATAAGGGAAGATTACGTTGGAAGAAAAAAAAAGAAGTGGCAGCTACTAACTAAACTGCCATTGTCTTTGGATCCTTTGATCCTATACTCTGCTGCAAAGAGACTCAGAAGCCTAAAAGACTCATTCTTATGTCATCAGATCAGAAATCCAATTTGAATCGATTAACCCAGTTGACCTTGCATCGCCTGCTCTTTCAATGCTGCCACCCATAAATAGGGACAATGATAAGAATGTGACAGAGTCAATTGGCTTAGATGATGAAGGGTGGACTCTTGTCACCCATAGAAGAAAAAGAAATCCAAAGTCACATCAACACGTGCAATCAAACTGTGTTTCAGCTAAGCCCAAAGTAAGGAAGCAACAAAGAAAGAGAAATGCCAAGAAGGAAGCGTTCGAATTGCCAAATGATTCGTTTATCCAAAAGCGACGCACCCCTAATACTTTGTGGGAGTTAATGCGTCAAGATGATGCGGTCACATGTAATGACGTAGATGTTGAAGAATCCTCTAAGCATGTTAATGACTCACCTTCTTCACTTACACATATCATAGTTGAGCATGACGATCAGTCTTGTTCAAATAATTGTGTTGCTTGCATGTCAAAAATCACTTTCTCAGATGAAGATTTGTTGCTTGGTTCAACGCTACACAATCATTCTCTATTCATCACTGGATATACGCAAGAGTAAAGAGTCAATAGGATGCTTTTGGATGGTAGATCATCTGTCAACATTTTGCCTCTTCGTACTATGAAAGAACTTGGTGTCACGATGGAAGAGTTTTTCCCTAGTCGCTTGATGATACAAGGGTGTAATCAAGGAGCACAAAAAGCTATTGCAGTTCTTTGTCTTGACTTAGTCATCGATGACATGACATCAAGTGCATTATTCCATGTCATTGATTTTAAAACTTCATACAACATGTTGCTAGGACGACCTTGGCTCCATAAGGATGGTGTTGTTCTATCTACCTTCCACCAATGCTACAAGTATTGCCACAACGGTGTCATAAAAAAGATTGTTGATGATGACAAACCTTTCACTGAAGTAAAATCACATTTCGCCGATGCTAAGTTTTACATGGAAAATATCATAGTGAAAGAGTTATAACATGTCGTCTCTTCATCGACCTACAAGTTTCAAACGGATAATGAAGTCCCAATCCTTGAAGACTTTACTTTTATCGACAAAAAGAAGAGAGTTGAAAAAAATAAGAAAAATCATAATGAGGATAAGAAATATGATAACAAAACTTCAAGGTGCCTCCGACTCTTTGCTATATGCCCAAGTTAAGGAATAGTAAGGATCAAGATTTGAAATGTTTGACTTTTCCTATTACCAGCTTTAATCAGACAAAGCTTTCTACGCCATTAAAGAAATTCATGCAACTAGCACAAAGTTCTAAAGCGGAGCATGGCGATATGCCTTCACAAAGAACATAAGAAGATTTTGATCCAATTGCCTACAAACTTCTCACAAAGGCCGGATATAGTCCTCAAAAGTCAACTGCATTATAAAAACTCAATGGACCAAACTATAATTTTCTAAAAGTTCAGGGACCAAAATGCAATTTTTCAAAGTCTAAGGACAAACTGTAATTTTATAAAACTTCAGGGATTGAGAGTGTAATTTACCAATAAGCATAAAAGGAAGAACCAGCGCAGACGAATGCAACCTTTTTCCTGGGGTTGGGCTCGAATGGAGGAACTTATTTTTCTTAGAACAAAGACTTTCCAGTCCTTTTCTTTGACAGCGACTTAGAATGAATGCCCTTCGGAGATCTTAAGGACTCATAAAGAAAGCCCCTCGGGTACCCAGGAAGACCGAAGATGATTTGTGGCTAGATGGCTGTGTGACTAGAAACAGATCTAACGTACTCAGATTGTAGTAACAATAGATCGATGTGACGCTCTGATACCAAATTTGACGCAGGACAACAATAAAATTGATATCCTACAATTAAATCGATATCAAAAATAGATAAAAGTAACTAGAATTGTAGAGGAAGAGGGAAAAGTTTGGCATCGCACCATAATCTAGAAGAATGGGAGGTAGAAGTTTGGCTTCGCACCAAGAACAAAGGTTAGGAGAAATAACACACAAGCGTTTTTCTTTTTATTCATAATCATAATCTTTTCTAAAAATAAGGTTACATGCTTATTTATAATATAAAATCTTAGAATTCTAAACTTACTAAAATTCTAAACTAATTAGACTACTTAAAAATAAAATACTACTAAAAAACTAATAAAATCCTAATTAAAAAGAAAACTATAATCCTAATACTAAAAGAAAACTAATTAAAAACTAATAAAAGATAATAATAACTATATATATATTTTCTATTTTTGATTTTCATTCCGCATCACGATGTCACCCATTTAGTCGCCTCATGAAAAATGGAATTCCCTTTGAATGGGATAAAGTCTGCAATAATGCTTCAAGAGCATCAAAGCTTATTTAATAAAACCTCCGGTGTTGGTTGTTCCTATTCTCGAATGACCATTAGTTTCGTACATTGCCACTCAAGAGTGTTCAGTAGGGGCTCTTCTTGCTCAAGAGAATGACGAAGGAAAAGAAAATGCTATTTATTACTTGAGTAGAATGATGACGCCTTGCGAGCTGAATTATTCACCGATTGAGAAAATGTGCTTAGCTCTGGTTCTTGTTGTCACTCTTCGCAACCCGGCCTATGCTAATCATGGGCGCGTGATGGCCGACGGCTTACCCGCCAAGGCCAACTTACTTGTCTTCTTGTGTATACTCATTAAAATGATATAAATTTATCTTTTGCAGAAATGTAATCATAACTAAAAATATTAAAGTGTCACATCCATACTGTACACAAAGTTGTGCCTAAGTTCAATTATTTACATACATCTATGGCCAAATTAAATTATACATGTCATGGCCGTACATTTCTACATAACATAAGGCCCATAGGCTACAAAACTAAATCTACATGAAGTCTTCTTCTATGGCTTTTCAGATTGGCTTCCTGAAAAGATTTTTGGAAAATATTAGCTTTAAGCTTAGTGAATAACAACAAGTGCATGAACATAAAATATCATGGATCATTTCATATCATACATATGTCATTACCGTGAAACAAGTGAGCATAACATAACTTTCTTAAAACATTCGCTCATAATTTGATCTTGCATAAACATGGCATCACTTATTTTCCATAAACACACATAATATATCATGAAAATATAACAACTCGGCATAACATAACATGGGACCATTTGGTCGGGTGGCTCTTTAGGCCTGAGATAACTCAGTTTGAGATGATTTATTTCACGTCCCCCATCTACCTTCTAGGACCACTAGGTTAAATCAAGGTCCCACCACGGGGGGACCCCGAGTGTCATATGCATATACTTTGAACATATTCATTTCACATGTAACCAAACATTCACGGTTTTCGTTCATAACATAAGAGCATATCATATGTTTGAAGACATGGCATTTGTATGCTAACATATCATTGATGCATTAAAACATGAAAAACGATTGAATATACAATATTATGTTTCGAAATTATTTCTGAAAATATGTAATTTTATTCATGGCATCGTGTTACTCACCTGGGTTTCCTTGGTTGAGTGCTAGACTCAGCATTCTTACATTTAAGGCATAGAGTTATCAACACTATGTTTAATAATCTAAGTATAAACTAATTAAACTAATACAACTTCCAATTCGACGTACATATTCTTGTTCTAAGTCCAACTCTCTTGAACATGACTTTAAGGTCTCCAATTGATAGGCTTAGGGACCTAAATCACTTTGAATAACTAAAAAGGTTTTAAGTGAAAATAATCAAAACTTTCAAAATTTGGTCTTGACGTTCGAACATTGGTTTGGGCGTTCGAATGCTAGGGTTACCATTCGAACGCTGTTCTTGGGCGTTCGAACGTTCACTGTGTTCAGTGACATGAACAATGACTGGTCTTTACAAATTTTACCAAAACTCAATCAAACCTTCTCAAATCTTTAGGAGACTTCTAGGATACTAAATACAACTTACAATAACTCAATTTCAACTATTAATTCGAACCCTAGCATGCTAAAACTAGAATTTAAAGCTAAAACTTTAACTTAAGAAAAATTGGGGTCTTAGGCTTTACCTTCTTTTGAAGCTTCCAAAAGCTTCAATAATAAAGTCTTTTAGCCCTAGTTGAGCTTTCCCAAGCTCTCTCTTCCCTTCTTCATTCTTCCTCTTTCCTTTTATCCCTCTTTCTCTCTATTTCTCTTAGTGTACGTGTGTGTGGTGAGTAAGGTATGAGTGTAAAGTGTGTATATATGGCTGTAAAGGCTGAGATGGGAAATGATCCCATGTGGTTCGTCATCTTTTAATCTTGCATTACTTTTTATTTTTCTATTTTTGCTGTTGGCGTTCGAATGCCCCCTTTAAGCGCTCGAACGCTAAGAATGATTTCTAGCTTTGGCGTTCGAATGCCGGTCGAATGTTAGGAAGGATTTTGGCTAATCAGGGTTCGAACGCCTTGCTTACAGTTTGAAATGTGCGGGAGTTTGAAATATGATTTTTGGCCTTAGCGTTTGAACTCCCATATGGGCGTTCGAACGCCTAGAGAAAAACTAGGCAGAAATTACAAGTTTAAGGCTTTAAAGTTTTCTAACAACTTTTGGCCTCCTAGACTCTTGTCTTCAATTAGTCCACCTTAATTATTGTAAGTGGCGTATTTAAGACAATTAATGAAATTTACAGATTCGGGGTGTTACATTCTTCCCCCTTAAAATAAGTTTGTCCTTAAACTTTGCTGACTCCATCATGCTTCCGCTGCGCACTCTGATAAAAATTTTTGCATCATCGTATGCCTAATTCATGATGATTAATGTATCTAATGTGGATTTAACCCATTGCAACTGCCTCTATTGCCTTCTCAGTTGGGCAACCTACAACATGGTACTCCAGTTGATATTTTTCCAAAACAAGTCGGCCTTTCCTGAATTGCTTGGGTAGATGTAACTACCAAAATGATAAATGAAGATTGAATAGGAACACTAATAATGTGATATAGAATTTAAACCTACTTTGACTTATTACAATTGTTCATTCAAAAAGAAACGGATAATGCTCTCGGACCTCATCTTCTCGTTCCCAAGTTGATTCTTCCCATGTATAATTCTGCCATAAAACTTGCACTAAGGTTATGACCTTGTTCCTAAGAACTTGGTCGCGACAATCCATAATTTTGATTGGTTTCTCGACATAGCTCATGTCTTCACTCACTTCCAAAGGATAGTGGCTAATCACATGAGTGGGGTTGTGAACGTACTTTTGTAACATTGAGATATGAAAAATATCGTGAATATGCAAAAACTCCGGTGGAAGAGCAATACAATAAGCGACGGCTCCAATTCGTTGAAGAATCTGGAACGGTCCTATGTATCTCGACTTTAACTTGCCCTTTTTGCCAAAATGACTTATCCCCTTGGAAGGATATACTTTCAAAAACATATTGTCATCTTCTTCAAATTCTAACTCTCGTCTTCGAACAACCGCATAGCTCTTTTGGCGACTCTGGGCGATTTGAAGTCTTTGTTGAATCACTTTAATCTTATCAGTTGTGAGTTACACAATCTCCGGGCTTAAAATTTGTCGTTCCCCCACTTCAGTCCAACATATGCTTGATCTACATTTTATTCCGTAAAGGGCTTCATACGGAGCCATTCCGATGCTCGCATGAAAACTGTTGTTGTAAGCGAACTCCACAAGTGGCAAGTGCGCTTCCCAATTATCTTGAAAGTCGAGAACACATAAGCGTAGCATATCCTCTAATGTCTGAATTATTCTCTCTGATTGTCCATCTGTTTGCGGATGGAAAGCGGAACTAATCGTTTCTTCAATATCTGGAAACTCTTCTCTCGCTTCTCATTCTATTCAAATGGAACATTCTTCCGCGTAAGCTGCGTCAAAGGTGTTTCAATTCTAGAGAAATCTTTCACGAATCTTCAATAGTACCCGGCTAAACCCATGAAACTC
>BRYF01000029.1:10135000-10140000 GCA_030159135.1 Actinidia polygama | reverse complement strand
AAATCAAATTAATTCAATAATCTTATGATTCTAAAAGACTACGAGATGGTATTGCTAAATAGGGGTAAATCTATTATTATTGTACTCTACTACTGTATTGTTGGGTTAGTTGGCTCTTATCTATAATTTAATGCGAGAAAGTTATTTGCAAGAAACAGAAATCTAATTATTGGGTGTATTCATTTGACAAAAGAATTTTGCTGAGAAAAAAATATATAAAACTTGAATTATAGAGTACAATTATTGAAAATAAGATTAATACAAAAATATTCTAAATATTTTTCAATCTTTTTCTTTCTTTTCTTGCCAAAAAACTTCTCAATATTTGTTCCAAAATTTCAATTTGACTAGTCCACATCTATGCAAAATGCGTTGGTAAACAATTAGTTTTCACACATGCTATCAACGTTTGGAGGTATGCTTTCTAACTTTGAAATGTAACCATTTTTTTAATTTTTTTCTAATTCATCTTACAAAATTTCTTTTCAACCTTTGATGCTTTCAAGGAAGGTGGGTGCGGGGTGTGAGTTTAATAAAAGAAGAAAAAGAAAATCGAGGATAGACACTTGTGATGGTCCCGTGATGGGTGAAGGTGGCCGCAGACAGCCACTGGTACCAATGGCCTAGTAGCGACACAAAAACAGTCTTCGATCTAGGCATGGGGGCTGTTAGAGAAAACTTCGTCGTACAAGTTACCTTTTGTCCCCTAATATGTCTTGGGATTACCGTTGACTGTTGTCCCTCAGCCAAACTGTGACGCAATTACCCTACTGAGCTTGCTATAGAGCAATAGCTCGGAAGTGATGCTGACCTTAGCTTGGACAGTGCCAGTGTTAGGTAATGTCTTGATTGAGCTCCGACGTAGAGACCCCGGAGCTTGCTTCATACCAATAGCTCCGCGGAGGTGCCTATCATAGCAAGGTCAGAACTTGTAGTTTGCGTATTTTATCCCCTTAAAATTTTCCCTCAGTTCACATGGGCTGGATCAATGTTTGCCGAGGTGATGTAAATTGGACATGTTTATCTTTTGAGGCTGAAGCGTGACGGGCACGCTAATGCCTGCTAGCGTCGGGGTCTGATTAGTCTATTAGTCTACAAGCTCGGCTTCTTGTTCCGACTTTAATTCTGACCCCAATTTTATTACCAGAGGGTGGTTGCTTTTCTTCTTCCATCCCTACAAGTTCTTATTTTATGGGCGAATTTTCCTTTTCTTTATCCATGTGTGTGTTGCTTCCCTTCTATCCAGCCCTTTTGCGGTCTCTGTATTTTTAGGGATTCCATTGCTCCTCCTTTGTACTATCGTATGACTTGTTTTTTTTATTGAGTCCGTTTGTGGTCGCCCATCTTCCATTGATGGGTGATTACAACTTTTTGGTTTTTGATTCGGGGTGCCCCTGGCCTGTTTTCCCTGTTGAAACAGATTTGAGCTACATCCCTAATTTTTGATGAAATATTTTTCAACTTGTTGGAAATCTGCCTTCTATGGTTAGGGTTTTTCCCCCTCAAGGTCATCTACTATTGAGATTTAGATTGAGGTGGCAGGGGGGCTTGGTTATTGCTCTTCAGGATGATACATATATAGCTAAGTATCCCATGGAACAAGTTTCGAAGCTTGCTCAAAGCTCAATTGCCTTTCCCAAAAGCTATAGCTCATGGGATTGAGCTTAGAACTCACCAAAGAGTTCGGCTAGTTTTGCTCCCTATGTTCGTCATGATTATCTAGTTGAGAACGCTCTCACCATTTTCTTCTATTTTTTCAGAACATGGAGTTAAATCGGGCTCAACTGCTAGTTCATGACGATGTGGCTTGAGCTCAATTCTGCATGGACCATAATATTCTAGATAATGTTCTGATAGAGAAACCAGACCCCAATGAGGACGCAAATTTAGTATAGCCTCAAATTTTCCCTTAGTCCCTTGCTGAAGGAGGTTATGGCCTTGTGTCGTCATACCTTCATGTAGCTATCTTTTAATTTCACCTGTGCCGTGTTGGCGGTGGATGTTCTGATATAAAGGGAGGGCCTAGAATTTTACTGCGTCGGATTTGCTTCACGTATATTTCATAGTTCCTCCTAGGAGGGATCTTGAGACCCAAATGTATACCAGTAACCATTATCTTCAACTTCAAAAGCCCCAACAGTCCCAAACGAGATTGGTGACTGATGCCCTAGACAAGGATTTGTATATGAACGACTTCGTTTGGGTTTTCAGGCATTGGGAGTTTCAAGATGATGATCTTGGTTTTTCTGCATTCCCTAGATATAGGGGTTATGTTCCTATTGGTGAGTGTCTGAATTTTTTTTACCTCGGTTTATGAGTAATTTTTGTACTTATTCGGACTCTAGTGATTTTACGTTCTTTTCATCTTGATTTAACTATTGCAAGTATTGGGAAAGATCTGAACGTTACACTGCGGCAATCGAGTTTGTAAACAACTGTCGTCAAATGTAGAAGGTAGCCAAGCTATTGGATTACGTGCCGATATACCGCTACTTCATTCCTCGCCGAGACATTTCGTGAATGAGCTCCACGGGGTAGAAGTTCGCTCTTGATTGAAGTCAGCAACCTCATTGAAGGACTACCGCCGAGCTTGCACGTCTAAGGCGAGATGCCGAAGGACTGAGCACAGGTTCCAGCGGATTGAGCTCTTTGGAATTGTTCGGACTTAGCAATAAGAAAACTGACAAGGAAGCATCGAGTGAAGTTGGGGAATAAAAGAAGGACGTTAAGGTTGAAGAAGGCGAGGAAGTCAATCAGATCGGAGATTAGGTCCCCGCCATTACTGCCTCAGTTCAGATTCTTGCCGCCGAGCCAATATTGGTGTTAAGCTCAGCTTTTGAAGTTGCTGATGACCTCAGTTTTCCCGTTGTTGCGCCTGTCGCTGAGGATTTGATCAAACAATCCTTTAACCTAAGTAGTGGCACAAGTACCAGCTCGAAAGAGGTCAATATGACTCCCAAACCCAGAGCCTTGGGTAAGAAAAAGACCGTGGTGGCATCGCTTTCTTAACAAGCTCGCAATCCCGTTTTGGCTCTTCCCATCCTGGTGGAGGTTCAATTGAGCGCACCGTCATCCTCGTACACCAGCAAACGAAAGGGGAACGGGGGCCGACAGTTCATTTGGACCTCTGAATCTTGTTGGTGTGCCGGAGCTTTGGAACCAAAACTTCATTCCGTTGAGCTCAATCGGCAAGTCACTAATGTGGATACCTCCAAGGACCATGAAACCTGCTTGGCCTTTGGGAACGCAATCATGCTCCTCCCATGATATGTGGCAGACCTCAGTCGGAGGGGTCGGAGGAGTTCAGAGATTTGATGATAATGTATGGTGTTTAGGTATGTCTTTCAGCTCGGTTAATTTTTGCCATCTCCTTCTCGAACACTTAGTAGTTTTAGTGTTGAACTCGCAGAGCCTCCAAAGAGCTGTGGTTAACTCTGACTGCATGAAGAAATACTCCACTGAGCTAAAGAAGGCCAACCAGAGGGCCCACACTTTAGAAAGTGATCTGAAGCAGGCCAAGCTGGATTTGGCTGCCCGGAGCAGGTGGCCGTCCATGCTCGCAACGAGGCCGAGGTTGTGATGAGAATACAAAATGTCATATTTCTCCCCCCCTTTAATTTTTAGTCTTTTATACTTATTTGGTGCCTAAATTTTTTCATTATTCTTATATTTTAATTTAGGATGCAAATGGAGGCATTAAATGTAAAAAGAAGCTAATTGGGTGATTTTGGATAATTTCGACATTGCTTCGTAATATGGTCATAACTCTCTCATTCGAGCTTATATTGAGATAATTAAAGATGCTATGGAACACCAAGAAAAGTCTTTACAACTTTTATGTTTTAAGTTTTGAGAGATACTAGCTGAATCAAGGTCAAAATCGGGGTTGAAGTTGTTGTATCTACACTATTGATGTTCTAGAATGCTTATTAGAATGAAATTCTAATACGCGGATTTGACGCGGGTTATTTGTGAAAGCTTTGTAATCTGGTGTACGAAAGTTTCAGCTGAAAACACCACTTTCCTAGTTATATTATGACTTTATTTTACTTTAATATTTTTCTTAATTAATTAGATTTATTTACTATTATTTTAGATAATAGTTAGAATATTGTTAGGAGATTTTTTAGGCTTCTAATAAGGAGGGGGTTTAATCATCAGTCCATAAAGAAGGAGAATATCTCTCTCTCCTGTAGACTTTCTCTAGAACTTCTTCTTTTGAGTTTTTTTCATGACCCTGCGCGGCTAAACTTTAATACATGTTTAAGGAAATGGAAGCCTGGGAATCAATAAAACTGTGAGATTTAATTTATTTTTAATTGTTCCATTTATGCTATGAGTATCGGATGTTCTTATGTGCCTATTTTCATGATTGTCTAGTTTAATTACTATGAGGCCTAATATTTTATTATTCGTTGCAATCTACTGCTATGTTAGATATCAAAGCGTTAATTGTTCAAGCTCTCTAATTTGTGAAGCAATTAAGATTTAATGATTTACTGTGTCCAAAATTATTAGGTCTTAGGAAGAACGCTCGACAAAATTAAATACAACCGCTCGTGATTGTGTTGTTCAGCTTCATCGATCTCTCTAATTCTTAAGGTTGCTACTAGATTAAACCTTTAATGCTTGTCTTGGGTTGTTTAATAGTTCAGGTTAATTAGATCGCTTGTTTTCTAATTAACTGCAACTAAGGAGAGATAGGAAAATAATTCTAACAGGGAATATTCAAAGTTTGAATTTATATATACTTGTGTCTATGGTGGATGTTGTCTTAGATCAAGGTTTATTCTTTTAATTGATTTCGATACTTTAATTTGAATTGTTCCTTAGTTGTTCTTCTTAAAATTATTTTCGTTATACTAAAAAAAAACATTCGTGTTCACATAGCATAAAACTAGGCTAAATTCTCTCTGAGGGAATGATTCTTACTTACACCACTACATTTATTTTTTTGGAATATAGAATTTAAATTTTGGTTGGTTTCTTGCTACAACACA
>BRYF01000029.1:10117500-10120000 GCA_030159135.1 Actinidia polygama | reverse complement strand
TAATTATATATAGGGTGTAACTACTCGGCATAATGTACTAGCCATATAGGCTATGGGTGGCTCTTTAGGCCAGAGATCTCTATCGTACCGGATGGTCTTATTTCACGTCCCCCATCCGTCTGAGGACTATCTGACTTTATGTCCCACCAGAGAGGACCCCGAGTGTCACCATGCATGCATACTTAAACATACATTGCTTTTCATATAAATTCATGCTAGACATTAAAATCCTTAAACATTCATCCATGGGTTTCAATACATATTATAGCATCATTTGTATGCATTTTGAAGACATGACATTCATACTTCAACATATTCATTTAATGTATTGAAATATGGAAAACATTGCATATACATAGTATACGTTGAAAATATTTTTAAAAATACATACGTTTTGTTCATGGCATTGTGTTACTCACCTGGATTCTCTTGGCTAGGTGTTAAACTGCGTGTCCCTACAAGTGAAGTAAGAAAATATCAATACTAGGTTCACTGATAATAATTTAACTAATAAGACTAGTGACTTGTCCTTAGGTTTCCTCGTACTATGTTAAAATTCTTTAAATATGGACCTAAGTCCCCTATGAGTTTGTTCAATAGCTTAGCATACTATGGTTGTAATTATGAAATTTTAAGGCAATAAGGTCAATTTTGCCTAAGATTTACCCTGGCGTTCGAATGCTAAGCTTGTGTACAGTGACCGTTTGAAAACTGTTCTTGGGCGTTCGAACGCTCACTGCGTTCACTGGTATGAACAGTAACTGATCTTACTAATTTTACCAATTTAACTCATCAAGTTCGACTTGCTTTATGGCTTTTAAGGTATCTAATACAACTTGAGAGGACTACAATAACTCAAAATCAACTCTCAATCGTAATCCTAACATGCTAGATCTAGGATTCAAAGTCAAAACCTTAACTTAACAAAAATTTAGGAATTTTGATTTTACCTTCTTTCCAAGCTTCAATAATAGGATCTTTTAGCCTTAGGGGAGCTTTCTTCGAGCTCCAACTCTCTCTCTTCTACTTCTCCTTTCTTTCTCTCTCCCTTCTTCTCTTTTCTCTCTTCTCTTTCTTCTCTTTTCTCTCTCTCTCTCCGTATGGGTGTGTTGGTGTGAGAGTGAGGTGTTTATGTGGTTGTGAAGGTTGAGATGGGAAATCATCCCATGTGGTTTTCCCACTCTAATTTTGTGTTCCCTTTTTATTTTTTTATTTTTAACTATTGGCGTATGAACGCCCCTTTAAGCGTGTGGACGCTAAGAAGGATTTCTGGCTCTGGTGTTCGAACGATCGTTCGAACGCTAAGAAGGATTTTGGTTACTAAGAGTTCGAACATTCCTGCTTACAGTCCGATATCTACGAGGGCTTAAAATATGGTTTTTGGCCTTAGCGTTCGAACTCCCATATGGGCGTTCGAACGCCTAGAGGAAAACTGGGCAGAAATTGCAAGTTTAAGGCTTCAATAAATTCTAACTTATTTTTGGTCTCTTTGACCACTAACTTCCTATAATCCACTTTGATTATCATTCACGGCGTAATTCATGGGGTTAATGAAATTTACGGATTCGGGGTGTTACAAAGGCTTTTTTGAACATATGATTAGAGGTGAGATAAGTATTCACACCTATGAAGAAGAAGACCAAAAAGAAGAAGAAGATGAGAGTAGTCATCAACCGATGGAGATTGAAAGTTGTTTAACCACTGAGGAGTTTCCACCAGAAATCGAGGATGTTCATCAGGAATCAAGCACTCATTTGCAAGAAGGTCATCAATTGCAAGAAGGGCATCCATCGCAAGAAGGGCCTTCAACGCAAGAGGGGCCTCCAGCATGGTTCCTAGAATACTTTGAAAAATTAAATGCTACGACAGAACGAATATAAAAGCGTCAGGACCTACATAAAAAGTACATTGATCTGTTTTGTGACATCTATGAAAAGATGTATCAATAGCAAGAGGATTTCTACCAACAATATCATGATCGAATGAATGATATTGCAACCCATCTAGAGTACATTTGGGTCACGACCCATCCACCTCCACAACCATTGATTTCCCTCCACCTCCACCGTCATCGTCTCTTGATGTTCCTGGCTCTTCATACTAGCCTCCTCTGCCTCTATCAGTTTGATGATGACCAAAGGGGGAGAAGAAAAGAAGAAGTAGTTTTTAAAGTTAGCAATGAAATTTTGTGATATATGTGGTGTATGCTAAACTTCATTTAAGTTTTTAAAGTTTTTGTTGTGGATAATTGTTTTTAAGATTCTTTAAGTGTTTTGGATAATTTAGTTTATGATAATTTTATGCTATGAATGTCTTGCTTTTAACTATGATTATATGGATGTATTTGTCATATCGTACTATTCAAAGTTGTTTTGAACTAACTTAAAGGATAAAGAAAGTGAAGAACAAGGTTGAGAAAAAAAAAAAGAAAAAATACTCAACAAATTTGATACGGTGTAGTCTATCCTAAATATTTAATCTCATTTAATGCCTGAATCTT
>BRYF01000029.1:10110000-10112500 GCA_030159135.1 Actinidia polygama | reverse complement strand
CCTCCCTGTTTGCAGATGAAAGACATTCTTGCTTTAGACTCACAGTTCTGGGTGAAAACTCAACTACAAAATCAGCCAAGATTTGTCCTTTTATTGCTGCCATTAGCAAAAATTATGTCTGATTGTCCGGGCTCAATTGCCCATTTAGAGAGTCAACCAGACAAGTCTACTTTGGATAAGATGTTTTTTAGCAGAAATTTTGTATATATAATGATGGGATGTGCTTGAAAATAATGCATGAGTTTCTGCAAAGTTAAAATTAGGGCTATCACAAGTTTTTCCAGTGATAGGTACCTTGTTTTGCAATTCGTAAACATCTTGCTAACAAAGTAGATCGAACGTTGTTCTCCATCTACCTCTCTTAGAAGTACTGAGCTAATAGCATGTTCGGAGATAGCGAGGTAGACGTAGAGAACCTCTCCCTTGTCCGGAGTGGAAAGTAGCGGTGGTTGAGTCAAATATTTCTTGAAATTTTGAGTGGAAACTCGCATTACTCATTCCATACAAACTTCGTGTTTTTACGAAGGAGTTGAAAGAAAGGATGACATTTATTAGAGGACTTACTGATGAACTGGTTAAGTGCTATTGCCATTTCGATCAGTTTTTGAACCTCCTTCGCAGTCCTCAGGCTGACAAGATCGCTGATGGTCGCAATTTTTTCTTTGGTTTACCTCGATCCCTCTTCGTGTTACCAAGTATCCCAGGAATTTTCCCGATCTTACCCTGAAGGTGCATTTGGCTGCGTTCAATCTTAGCTTGTGCTTTTTGAGTATTTTAAATATCTCTACTAGGTCTCTCACATGGTTTTACCCATGATTGGCTTGAACATTTTGGTGATCATTCTCTGATATGTGGCTCCCATATTTTTTAGTCAAAAAGGCATGACCTTGTAGCAAAATATGCCACGAGAGGTGATGAAGGCAATATTCTCTTGATCAAGCTTGTGCATTGCTATTTGATGGTAACCTCGGTATGCATTCAGGAAGCTCATTCGGGCATGACCCAAAGTAGAGTCCACCTATTGATCAATTTTTTGCAAAGGAAAATATTCTTTTGGACAAGCCCGGTTGAGGCTTGTGAAGTCGATGCATACTCTCCATTTGCCAATTTTTTTCTTACGACGACTGTATTGGATAACCAGCTCGAGTAAAGAACCTCCATTATTACACTTGCCTCTTTTAGCTCTCTACCTCTTCAATCACAGCATCCACATGATTGGTGATGGACCTTTTTTCTCTTTGTTTTACTAGGCAGGCTTTAGGGATGACATTCAACTCGTGTTTGATGAAATTGGGGTCTTACTTGGGCATCTCATAGGGTGTCCATGTGAAATTTTTGATATTAGCTGTAAGGAACTGGATGAGCTCGGCCTTCTCTCATTCCTCAAGGTTTGAACCAAAGAGAAATAAACGATCCAAGTTTGGCTCATCTAGTTCAAATCCTCCACGACCTTGGCCTCGGGGTCTCTTCTTACATCCTCTAGGACTTCTTGCTCTTCTTCGATCAATTGCACTTCCTTTATGGCCACCTTAGTGGAGATCGTGGCGAGATAGCATTGTTTAGCTATCACCTGATCTCCATGAATGGTCATGAATGGTCTCTTCACCTCAGGAGGTAGCAAATTTGATGACTTAGTGCAATGTGGAAGGTTCTCCCTTCATACAGGGAAGGCATATCAACTACAACGAACTCTGTCACCAACTCCTGGGAACCAACTCAGACCTTGAGGGTTTTGGTTCCCAAGGGCCAGTGAGACTAAGCGTTAAATTCGACTAAAGGGGCTCAGGCAAGTTTTAAGTTTTCTTGTGATAATTTAAGTTGTTTGAATAAGTCATAATACATTACCTCGACAGAGCTTCTCATGTCCACAAGAAGCCTTTTCACGTCATAATTGTTAATCCTAAACTAGATGACCAGGGGATCAGTATGGGGGTGTTGGACCATTTCCAAATTGGCTTTGGAGAACGTGATGTTGTTTGGCTCAGACACTGTTTGTCTCAGCTTCTTAGCCATTGATTAGACCAAGAGGACCTCGTTCACTTTTCTAATGATACTAATCTCCCCTGGGATTCTATTTTTGAGATTGGGGTGATTTAGGCCCCCTATCATGTCAATAGTGCCTAGCAGAAGGTCTTCCTCCAAGGTGTTGTCTATTTTTCGTTACTCTGGTCGAACCTGGGGTTAGGTTTGACCTTGGCCTCCTCTGCTCAAGTTTTTTCTTGGTCAATAAACTTTTTCAAATGCCTGGCTCGGATGAGCTGATCAAGAAAAAGCTTTAGAGCTCAGCAATTCTCAGTTCTATACCTTTTCTCCTTGTGAAAGGAACACTTCCATCATTGATTACGCCTTTTAAGGTCCCCTCCCATGGGTTTTGACTCCTTGAAGTATAACTTATCTCGAATCTAGTCAAGGAGCTTGTAGATTGGTTCCTTATAAACCACATTAATCCCTACCTCACCCAGTTCTCGTAATTAGCCAAGCCTTTCTTTCGCTTCTTCAA
>BRYF01000029.1:10077500-10080000 GCA_030159135.1 Actinidia polygama | reverse complement strand
CTTATCAATAAAATTTAAAAACTCCAAACTAGCAATTTTTTTTGCATCCACCATATAGATGAAGTCATATGTAGATAATGTCATTATATTATGAACTAAAATACCAAGAATACCCCTTTTATTCCTTCCTAAAATTATCTAACCTTATGCTTCCAACTACCAGCATATGTCCAAAATATTGTGGCGAATTGTATTTGTTATAAGCCTCAGGAAGGTTAGTATAATTTACCAAAAATGAATAACATAATGGCATTTATGCAAATTCCAATGACAATAGAGGCCAATCTGGTACTCAAGCACAATATAAATACCCTCCAACCCCAGAAACCCTAGACCCTATTCCCTTGCGCCGACTGCCGAGTGAAGAGAGAGAGATCGTAGAAAATTGAGCAAAAATGGTGAAGTTCCTAAAGCAGACCAAGGCGGTGATCGTCGGACAGGTTCTAGCAAAAAAAGGCGGCCCTGAAAACGAGAGCTTCTAGCCAAACAGTTTCCTTCTCTTTTCTTCTCAGTATAACGGAGTGTAACGGCCATCACGGTGTGTAACGGACCGTAACGGACGTTACGGGTAGAGGTGTCAAACGTGCTTGCCGTGTCGTGCCGTGCCACTTTTTTTCCGTGCCAACCGTACCTCATGCCATGCCATGTCGTGCCAGACCCATTTACTTAATGTGCCTTGTCGTGCTGTGCTATTTTTTCTGTGTCGTGTTGTGCCATTTTGTAATTGTGACGTGCCGTGCCGGCCCATTTATTTAATCGTGTCGTGCCGTGCCGGCCCCGCTTACTTAATCATGTCATGCCGTGCTAGCCCGCTAACTTTAGTCGTGTAACTTGTGTCGTACCATGTCCGTCTACTTAATCGTGTCGTGCCGGCCGGCTTACTTAACAGTATGACTCATGTCATGCCGTCACAACAAGAAATTAGGTCTTTGGTGACGAATTAAATTCATCTCAAATTGTATATTTTTTTCCTTGAATGGTATAGGTGACAAAACACAATTTTAAAGGGTTATGCCATCACCTCGTTATATTCAATAAATAAAAAATAAAATAAAATATGAAAAAAGAGTAGTTCCGAGGGGTTATATTACCACCTCGTTATATTCAACAGGTGAAAAAAGAGCAATTCTAAGGGGTTATGCCACCGCCTCGTTATAATCAACAAATAAAAAAAAAGACACCAACATTGTTATTTGGTAACTCCTTGCTTTGTGGTTGGATAATGGGAAGCAGTAAGGACTAGCTATCTATGTCAGATTGTGGTGTTGACCGGAAAACCCTCTCAAACATCACATTGTGGCTCGATATATAAATTTATTGTCGCCTATAATTTCAAATTAAATCCAATAACCAAAAACATTTTGGAACCAAACAGACACAAAAGGAATTCCGAGGAAAGCAAGCACCGAGTAATTGCAATGATTTTAAAGACAACTATGATATTTTTCCTATCAAAATAAACAAACACAGAAATTAAAAATACAAAGAACTGCATTGATCAAGTAGTCAAGAACTACACTCGTACCCAGATCTTCGTACCGTCGTGCACATCATGGCACTCTGATCCGAACTGGGACAATCTCGGAGCGCAAAAACTGAATGTGGGTTTCAAAAAAAATTCGGATTTTTTTAAAGATGCACAAGTTAACAATATTTGACCTTGAGTTTCTTTATAGGGGAATCAAAACTCAAGTGGTTTAGGGCATCCATAGGGACAAACAACTTCAAGAAAATAACATCCATTAAATGATCTCCGGGAATTTATACAATAAGGTGCCATCAGGAAATCGTACAACTATATTCAGAATAAATTACCCTTTTACTGTCTTCAAGACACGATCCTTCTCAGAGAGGGTCTCTGTCGCGCTCCGAAAATCATACCATGGGTGCTAAGTCAACAAGTCAAAGAATAATAAATAAATAAATAAAATAGTCCTACGTGGACACCGTTGAAAAGTCAAAGGTAATGGAGTTGACTAGTCAAGGTCAAGGAAATAAAAGTTCAAACTATATATTATCAATTTAGAGAAGGGACTAAATACTTGCCCAAAATAACATTAATATTAAAATAAATCCATTCATATGTTTAAAACAAAAGGGGCTAACACGTGCCCAACAACAGATACATATAACAAATGTAGTCCAATCATATTCCAAGAATTCAAATTTCCAAAAGAGATTACATGCTCTCACTTTAAATAACACAAGACAGCTGATGAAATTAAATTCAATTGAAAATCTTTAAAAATAATCCAACACGGTCTAGTCAAGCTGGACCTTTGCCCTTCTCCTTTTTACCTGAAAGTTGTTTTGTTTTGTTTGTTAAGCACTACGGCTTAGTAGAATAATATTGTAAAAACGTCATACCATCTTTAAAATCATGAAAATGAAATGAGGTGCAATGATGATGCCACCAAGGCAATGTAACTAGTCATACGGCTTAAATGTAACCGGGCCAACCCCAATGCACACACACTCTCCACCGGAATATGGGCCACCC